>PVIU01005690.1:95084-110394 GCA_004026605.1 Ondatra zibethicus | reverse complement strand
GGGGCAGGGAGAATGAGGGAAGGGGGGGCTAGAGGGGCAGGAAGGAGGAGGGAGAGAGTTGGGGGAGAGTGTTCCTGATGGTTTGCAGAAATGTGTTTCCTTAAGGTCTGTGGTTAAAGGCTTGGTCCTGCGCTGGGGTTGCAGTTCTTTTGTAGAGAACTTGCCCACTGTGAGGAAAGCCCTGGAGACCATCTCCAGCACTGCAGGCGCAGGAACAACAAAGCTTGTTGCTTAGTCTGTGGTGCTGCTGGCAGCTGGCTGTGCTTGTAGGCCCCGGGAGGTGTGCTTGTGAAGGGGCCTTTGCGTGCCTAGTGGCTTCCGTCCTTGTTTCCTAGCTTAGGACGAAGGCAGTTTTGCTTTGACCTTGGCTCCCGCTGTGACGTGTTGCCTAACCACTCCTGGTCCCAAACCTCCAAACGGGGCCAAAGCAACTCCCGTCTCCCTCATTTTGTATGTGTGTGTGTGTGTGGTTTGTGTGCCTGTGTTGAGGCACAAGGTTGCTGCTGGGTGGCTTTTTGATCTTTTTGTACCTTAGATATCGAGGCAAGGTCTCTCATTGGGGTCACACTCGGGTTTCTGGCTGGTTCTGAGATTCCCTGACATTCCCTTCTGAAGGCTGGGATTATAGGCAGCCTTTATGCCCACCTGACTTTTATATGACTCTGAGAATCCGAACTCTGTTCCTCACAAGTGTTTCAGCCGCTAGCCATCTCCTCAGCCTACATTTCTCTTTAGAAACTGATTCTCTCCGGTGTTTGGTTTTAGTGTCTTGAAGTAGATTTACAGAGGTGAGAGATTACCCTGGGTCATCTGTGTGGGCCCTAAATGCATGCATAAATGTCCCTAGAAGAGGACCAAAGAGAGATTTGCTCCATGGTGGAGAAGAAGCTTTGGAGACGCTGGCCTCCGGTGAGACAGGGAGGTTTTAGAAGGAACAGGAAGCAGACTCCCCTAGAGCCTCAGGGGAGCACTCTGTTCTTTGATTTCAGCTGAGTAACATCTGCCCTCTAGAACTGTGTGAAGCTAAGCTTCTGCAGTTTTAAACTAGCAAGTGTGGGCTAGGCTGTGATCACAGGAAACAAAGCATGTGGCCACAGGGAAGTGAAGACAGGTAAGTTTAAAGAGGCTGGATGTCAAACCCTAAGGGGCTGAAGCTGGCCAGAGGTCTGTAACAGGAGCAAAGGTCCTTGAAGGGTGCCCGAGTGTTGCTGATCTTTTTCTCATTTGTTTATTTTATATTATCTTTCTCATTTTTCCTTTCTGGTTAGTCATGCAAGTCTATGACGCCAATTCCAGGCATAAAACGTTTTCTACTTCTTCTCTTTTTTCTGGGACACTGGGTCACCCTGGGTCCCTTTAGACCTTGATTCTTCTTTGGGTCCTATCCTCTTGTGCCATATTCTCCTTGGATGATCCCTTCTACCCCCAGGACCTCAGCCATCCCCTCCATTGCTTCTAAAGATCATTATCTACAGTTCCTCCCTCCTTTAATTCTAGGTCTGTGATGGATTCTGTGCTTGTGTGTGAGCTTTCTGTAACAAAATACCTGAGTTAACCAACGTACAAAACAGAAAGCAGCTTTATTTCGGTTTATATTTTTAGATTTCCAGTCCAGAGTTATCAACCCCATTGCTTTTGGGCCTGTGATGAGGCAGTATATCGGGCTGGGAGTGTGTGGCAGAGCAAACCACCCCTTCATGGCAGGTTCAGGAAGAAAGAAAGAATCACCCTATTTAAACGGGTACTTCCTCAGAACTCCGCCTGAGACAGTTGAAACTGGGAGGGGTTCTCTAAGGCTGGCGACCAGACAGAGCCTATGGGCTGGATCGCTCACCCTCTGGCCAACAATAAGGACTTCATCACTGGTGGCTGGTGGGGCGCAGCTAGCATAGCACGAGGTGGGGGTCGAGTGGCTGAAACTCTCGTGAATGACGAACTGGGATGAGGTAGACAGGAAGGGGTGCATCACCTGGGGTCACATTTCCAGGATTTGTGGAACACATAGGATGGGGAGAATGTGACCCACGGAGCCAGATGGACCCTGGCTTTTACCAGGTGGATGTAATTAGAGTGAATGACAGGGTTGGAGTGGAATCCTGGGACTGGTCTTCAAGAGTTGGGGCCCTAGGGATAGAATAGATGTGTAATGACCCAGTACTACCCAACTTGTACGCCTAAGACAAGTCAGGTGGAGCAGAAGATGCCAAGGCATTGACCTCAGTAGCAAACAATGATTTCTGGGGCCGGAGAGATAGCTCAGGAGACGAACACGGACTGTTATAGCAGAAGGCCTGGGTGTGGTTCCCGGTACCCACAGGGTGACTCACAACCGTTTGTAACTCCAGTTCCAGGGCACCCTATGCCTTCTTTGGATCTTCCCAGCACCAGGTTATTTTCCTGTTCCTCAGCTATATAACTGAAATTCTTGTTACTTTAGGGTCGGGCTCCATTTTCCTTTAAAAGGTTTACTTTCATTTTATGTGTATGAGTGTTCTGCTTATATGTGTGTACGAGCGCCACATGCATGCAGTAGCCAGGGTGTGACAACCGAACTCAGGGCCTGCTAGAGCAGTGGTTCTCAACCTGTGGGTCACAACCTCAATTCAGCATTGGAGTGGAATGACCCTTTCACAGGGGTCACCTAAGACCACCGTAAAACACAATTATTCACAATACGTTTTGGAACAGTAGCAAAGTTACACTTATGAAGTAGCAATGAAAATAATTTTATGGTTGGGAGTCACCACAACATGAGGAACTATATTCAAGGGTCACAGCATTAGGAAGGTTGAGAACCACTGTGTTGGAGCAATGCTAGTTCCTGACTACTGAGCCATCTCTCCAGTCCCTAAAATATACACTTCCATGTCTTTCATGTTATTCCATCCTGTCATGAAAAAGGAAGCCTTATGTCTGGCAAACAGTCTTCTTTGGGTTCTGGAGGAGCTAATTACACACTTGGAAATCCTGCTATAGTCAGAATCCCATCATACCAGATGTCTATGTAACAGGTTGTATCATACGAGGTTGTTAACTCTGAGTTAACAGGACAGTGTTCTACAGTCAATGCAGGCTGTGGTACAGGCAGCCCCAGGATTGTGCAACCAGGGAATACTTACCAGTGACTGGAGACAATGATACAAGCCACACTGAACCATAGCATAGATGGAAGACTTCAGACTTCTGTGATCTGGAGACTATAAGACAAATGGAGGAGTCACTTGGCAGGACAATTGACCCTAACATTGATATTTTGTGCAACAGCCAGGAAGAAATACGGTGGCATTTGGTGTCCCTCTCGGATGCCTCTTGGTCCATCCTTGGTCAGCTATGATGCTATGTGGGCAAGTGAAATGGTCTTGATCTGAGACAGGCACGGTGACCAGGAATACAGGACCCTCAGCAACAAGGGCCTGTGTCTTGTCAGCAAATGGCCCGAGAGATCTGCCCAGGCGGTTTTCAGGTTGAGTGTGTTGTGGAGGGATTGTGGAGGAGGGGGCTGTGGGTTGCCGTTGTGTTTCCAGGGCCAGCTACTGAGTGGCAGCCGTTGTCCATTAACCCTCCTTTTCAGACATGGCTCTGAGTGCGGTATAAGCCATGCACTGTGGTTGGTGATAAGTGCTACCCCTCTGTCCTGGTTGGGTTTTTTTGGTCAACTTGATACAAGCTAGGATTATCTGAGCAGAGAGAGTCACAACTGAGAAAATGCCTTCTTATGATTGGCCTTTAGGCAGGCCTGTGGGGGCATTTTCATCATTAGTGATTGAGGTGGGAGGGCCCAGCCCACAGTGGGTGGTGCCAACCCTGGCCAGGTAGCCTGAATGGTATGTGCAAGGCTGAGCAAACCACGGACAGCGAGTGAGCAACATCCTCCATGGCCTCTGCTTCAGATTTTGTCTTTAGGTTCCTGAGTTGAGTTCATGCCTTTGCTCCCCCTATTTATAAGCCAAAATAAACCCTTTTTCTCCCTAAGTTATTTTTGGTTTCAGTGTTTTTGTCATAGCAACAGAAGCCCTAAGTAACCATCTGATTCTCCTCTGAGAAGGGAGCTGCCAGTAGAGGGCAAAAAACACAAAACACCCCCCCAACAAAGCAAAGCAAAACAAACAAAACAAAACCCAATACAAACTTCTTAGGGCTTTCTTTAGCTGTCAAGGATCACCTTGCCCTTCCAAGGGCAGCCTACACCGATGACAGAGCTATGACTTTTCTTCCTGTTGCACTCTGTTTCTACCCTGATAGACCATTAGCATTCAACCCCCCCCCACCACCACTTTGGCTAAGCTCTGATAAATGTGTGCTGTCCTCCCCCTCAGACAGGTTCTCTCTGTATAGCCCTGGCTATACTGTAGCTATACTCATTCTGTAGACCAGGCTGGCCTTGAACTCAGAGATCCGCTAGCCTCTGCCTCCCAAATGCTGGGATTAAAAGATGTGCATCACCACGCCTGGCCTGTGCTACCGTTTAACTCCTCTGATTCTGTCTTTTGCCTTCCAAAAGAGTTGACTCAGAGTTACTGTGCTATATGGGATGTTCCAGGAAATCCACAGTTTCCAAGTTTCTTCCCCTAATGGGGAAATAGTTCCGAATCCAAAGATGAACCAAAGTGTCTAAGTAGCTGGTGTCCAGTGAACAGTGTTGAACCACTTCTCCTCAGTGGTTGGACTTCATTCAAACAAGGTTCTCAGAAGGGGTGAGTTGATCAGGGTCAGTCTTGCAACTGGGATTTGTTCCCAGTAAAACTGTGACACAGGAGAGAGAGAGAGAGATCTTTTTGCTAATGGCCAACTGGACTCCATTTGTCCATCTGTGAGCTCATAGCTGGTGAGGGGCGGTGGGGCGGTGGTGGGGGGTGTGTGACAAACTGGATTGTTTTTAGATCTGAGTTCAAATCCCAACTCCTTCCCTAGTGGCTGTGTAACTGGCTGAGTTATTTGAATTCTCTGCTTCTATTTTCTCATTGTAAGACAGACCCATAAGCTGTCACTGAGGAGTTAGTTGCAGGAATTAGGATAAGTACATCAAGTCCTTGCACCGGATCGTAAGCTGTCAGCTCCTAGCTCGTGTATGTTTTAAAATTGTATTTTTAGCTCCTTTCCATTTTTATGTGTCCAGTCTATCCTTTCATGGAAGAAAGGAATCAATACTCTCCCATTAAGGCTTTAGGGACTTAATGTGTTGGTTCTTTCCAGGGAAATGGCATTTTTAAAAGGAAGAGCAGTGGTGTCTGAATTAAGGAACAGCTTGTTGATGGATGGCTGATGGACAGCATTTGGAGGCAATGGGGCCTGAGGTTAAGTCTGATAAAGGAAAACACTTCACATCTGGGTGATGCTGGCTTTCTCAGTTTTTGATGAAGAGGGAAGATGGAACTTTACATTCAAGGAGGCCAACCTCCACATCTCCTCCCTCCTCTCTACCTCTTCCCTCCTCCCCACCTCTTCCCTCCTCCCTAACTCCTCCTTCCTCCTCCCCTCTACCCTCCTCCCCTTCTTCCTCTTCCTTATTTCCTCCCTCCTCCTCCCTCCTCCTGGCCTCCTCCCTCCTTCTGGCCTCCTCCCTCCCTCCCTCCTCCCTTTCTCCCTCCTCTCTGCTCCTCACCTCCTTCCTCCTCCCTCTTCTTCACCTCCTCCCTCCTCTCCACTATCTCCCTCTGGCCATGTTGAGCAGAGTTTGCCTACAGCTTGCTCTTTTTTTCCGAGTGGGACAACTGAAATATCTTCTAGCTATTTGTTCCAGTAGTTCAATATAAATTCTTGGTTATATCAAATATTTGATATTTTAGGAAACCAGTCTTGTTAAATTAAAGTGGATAAGATGGCATTTTAAGGTCACCTTGGTATGATCAAACATGATGCTGACATTTACAGTCCGTTTCCATTGCTTCTCACATGTTTCCTTGCCAGTTAAACCCAGACTTTTCAAATTTAAAGGAGTTTAAAATCTAATGACACAATTATAAATATTGTACATAAGTTTCTAACTGCCCACTAATTTTTCTGCAATCCCAAACTCTTCATATGTCCCCTTCCAGCCATCTGAAAAACTGAAATTGTTGGTATATCACCTGCTGAAGTAGAAACCAGTACAAATATTAAATATTGTACATATTCTTTCATTTTATAGAATTTATTCATATTATATGACTTTACATTACTAAAAAAGGAAGCCACAGTGAGGGTCTGTTATCTGGCCTCCCACGGTGCAGTGTAGGGGCAGGGGCAGTGTCTGTACCCTGCTTTGTTAGCCAGACTGGGGGGATGCATGTACCCTGCTTCCTCACCCTGACTGGAGGGTTCCTGTACCCTGCTTCCTCACCCTCAGTGGGGGTTCCTGTACCCCACTTTCTCACCCTGACTGGGGGTTCCTGTACCCCGCTTCCTCACTGACTGGGGGGTGCCTGTACCCTGCTTTCTCACCCTTAGTTTGCCTCTACACCAGACAACCTGACTTCAATCTCTTCCTCCCAGAAGTCCCCCATTGAAACTAAAATGGAAGGAGGAGGAATCCATGGCTCTTCCTCCACAGCTGCCTGGGTCTTCATTTCTTAGGGGGAGCTGGGAAATTGCTAGCAAGGAGTTTGGGTTGGAGGAGGGGTCGAAACAGACATGGCCTGGGCCCAACGAGAGTGCCAGGCTTTGCTCTGTCTTACCTAACCTTGTCCACTCTTCTGCAGGAGGAGGAGACCTTTTAGTCTCCAGGGTTTACAAGAACTTCAGACTCTGTCCACTGTCCTTCCATCCCTATGAAGTTGAGTGAGCTATGATAGAGACAGACAGAAGCCTCATAATGATGGTTGGACAGGACTTTTATTACTTCATTTTTACCACTGAAACATATCTTAAACAGAAATTAGAAATAAAAATTTAAAGACTTCTAGTTGATAATGTTAATTGAAGGCAAAATAATATAGAGATTTGTGGAGACCAGATTGTCTCATAGAGTGACTTTGGTCCATAATGTGAGGTCCTGTTGGTCTACAGGTCGGGAGTCCTTCAGTTTTTAACCAGCCAAGAGATGAGTCAGATCTCATACAATGTGCTTCTATTCCAGCTAACTAGGAACCCTGCTTGTCACATGCTTATCACTCTGACAGAATGCCTGAGGATGTCATTTTAGAAGAACGGAGGGTTTATCCTGGCCCATAGTTCCCGAGGTTGGCTTCACGGCTTTGTAGTCTGTTGTGAGGCTGACAGACATGGAGTAAGCACATCGTGGAGTACAGCACTTAGCTCATGGTAGCCAAGGAGCAAAGGAAGACCTAGAGGCAGGATGCAGAGTCCTGATGTCCTCCTCAGAGACTCGCCCCCAGTGACCTAACAGCTTCTCACTAGACCCCACCCCTAGCTACTTTGTCTTCAAATTTAGTTGTTCTGGTGTTGAACTCTAGAGTTCTTTATCCATTTTGGATAGGAATCTCTTATCAGGGACATGATCTGCAAATATTTCCAGATGCTCTGTGAGCTGCCTTTGCACGCTGTTGGTAATCCCTTTTGATGCACAAAGCTTTTAATTTCAATGCAGTACAGCTTGATTTTTCTTTTTTTCCCTCTAGTTTGGGTGTCAAAGCTAAGCGATCTATTCCAAAGTATGGTTAAGATGCTTTCTCCCGGGGTTTCCTGCTATTAGTGTTGTAGTTTTAGCTTGTCTGTTTACATTCTTGGGCCATTTTGAGGAACTTTTGTATTTTGTGAGGCTAGCCTGGGCTACTGAGCAAGAATCTGGAGGAAGACTGAAAGAGAGGCAGAGAGTGAGGGCAAGAGGAAGAAAGGAAGGGGTGGAGGGGGGGAACAGAGAGAGGAGGAGAGGGAGGAAGGGGTGAGACTTGGGACGGGGAGAGACAGGAGAAAGGGGGCTGGCTTCCAGCTCAGTCCTTTTGCATCAGCTTCCTCACTGACAGGATGCAGGCATGGACCACCGCATTAAGTCTGAGCTTTCTTCTTTTGTGTTAATACTTTGGTTTGTGGATAGATGGGTCTCACAGTGTTGTCTGGGTTTCTGTCCTCCCACCAGGTCCCACAGCTGTTTAGCCTCAAAGAAATCACACAGAGGTCTATATTAATGATAAACTGATTGGCCCATTAGCTCAGGCTTCGTATTAGCTCTTATAACTTATATTAACCCATTATTCTTATCTATGTTAGCCACATGGCTTGGTACCTTTTTCAGCGGGGCAGGTCACATCTTCCTTCTTCTGTGTCTGGGCAGGACTGGGGAGGAATGGGCTTCCTCCTTCCCAGAATTCTCCTGTTCTCATTGATCCGCCTCTTCTTCCTGTCTGGTTGTCCCACCTATACTTCCTGTCTGGCTACTGGCCAATCAGAGTTTATTTAAAACATAATTGACAGAATACAGACAACTGTCCTGTACGATCACAGTGACATTTTCATATCTGTATACTTGGCTGCTGTGGGACAATGGTCTTGTACCCTGTAAATATTTGTCACTTGTATTGGTTTAATAAAATGCTAATTGACCAGTAGTCAGGCAGGAAGTATAGACAGGGCAACCAGAACAGGAGAATTCTGGGAAGAGGAAAGACTGAGTCCATAGTCATGACCCAGATGCAGAGGAAGCAAGATGAGAATGCCTCACTGATAATAGGTGCCAAGCCACGTGGCTAACACAGACAATGGGTTAATTTAAGATGTAAGAATTAGTTAACAAGAAGCCTGAGCTAATAGGCCAACCAGTTTATGATTAATGTAGACCTCTGTGTGTTTCTTTGGGACTGAATGGCTGCAGGACCTGGCGGGACAGAAACTTGGTTTCTTATGTCCTCTGATGCCCCCCTTGTCTCCAACCTCTCTCTCTTACTGGTTCCCTTTATCCCTCCAATTGTTCCCCCTTCTGCTTTCATGACATGTTCTATGTATTCCATTAATCGTTAATGATTAAGCTACCCCCCTCACTTTAGATCCTCCCTCCACTCTCAGAACCCCTATTAAATTTTGTCTGTTTGTTTTTGCAAGACAAGGTTTCACTATGTAGCTCTGGATGTGTTGCCACTAACTATGTAGATCAGGCTACCCCCCCCTTTTAAATTTCAGATATATGTACAATGTAGGTTTAAACATATAGGAGAATTGTGATCTTTATCTTGAATCTGTCTATCTGCTTAACAAGAATCTCTAGTTCTGTCCATTATCACAACAACGTTATGATTTCATTATTTTTTCCATGTTAGTTAGGATTTATTAATTGCACAAAATAGTGGGTTTCATTATAACATCTCTCTCTCTCTCTCTCTCTCACACACACACAGACACAGACACAGACACACAGACACACACACACATAATATAGTTGATAGTTTTTATCTGTCCCCCCTCCCCATACAAGGTTTTTCTGTGCAACAGCCCTGGATGTCCTGGAAGTTTCTTTGTAGACCAGGCTAGCCTTGAACTCACAGATCCACCTGCCTCTGCCTCCTGAGTGCTGGGATCACCTGGTCTAGTTGATAGTTTTTAATCTTCTATTACTACATTCTGCTCCTTCCTCTACCTCCAGCCCTTCTTCCACTTTCATGCATTCTCTCCACTGTGTTATTTTTCTTTAATTATTATTGTTACATGTACACATGTATATAATGTATAAACAGCCTCCTGAGTCCATTTTAGTGTTACTTGTATGTGTATGTTTTTGGGAAAGATCACTTGGTGTTTATTTTTTTACAGCTGAGTATGTATACATACATGTCCCACATTTTCTTTTTAAAAATTAATTAAATTTGTTCTTTGTCAGTATCATACATGTATGTACATAGTGCATTCTTATGACTTTTGGCCCACTCTCTTATCTCCCTCTCACCCAGCCAAACTTTCCCATGATACTCCTCCTCCTACCTGTCATGCCCCCCCCCCCCACAAATCCCTTTCTCCCATTCACCTCTTTGTTTTGTGACCCACCGCGTTTAGCCCCGTGGGGGCCCTTGTGTGACTATGGACCTATATATATAAAATGAAGCCCGGTGGGCTGATTGGTGGATACGCAACTAGAGACAATGTCTCCCTCTTCCCAGCATCTATCTGTAGTAAGTAGGTCATCAGAGAGGAAGTCATGAGCTCCACCCTCATCCATGACTGACAGTTGACAGGACCAGTCTTATGCAGGCCCAAGGCACATAACCCAAGATGCTGTGAGTTCAACATTGTAACCACTGTGTTATTAGGACTAGAGAGTGGTATTTCACAGCCCCTCTCCCCGTCTCTGGCTCTCGCGTTCTTTCTATCCTCTCATCGCCAATGCTGTCTGCATCTTACAGGAGATGGTATATCTTATTTCGGCTAAGCATTCGACTGTCATTTGTTCTTAGCACCCTGAGCAGCTAGGAGTCGTGGCAATCAACCCTGTTCTGTCTGCAGAGAGGCTTCTCTGACTAAGGCAGGGAGGAGCATCCGTCCATGAGCACAAACAGATATTCAGAAGGCAGTTTGATGCTATGCCAATTTAGCTCAAGAACAATCGCGAGTGCACAATTCCCCTAAACTCCGTGTAGTTTTAGCTGGGTTTACAGGACCAGGCACAGATTTGTTCTTGGGGAGTGGAATGGGGAAGGGGCAAAAGGTGGTACACGGGCTGGAGATGTGTGAACCGTCAAGGAAAATGCTGTTTTTAGTTTGAGAAAGACAGAAAAATCATTTCTGGTGAGATATGGGTTGCAAGACAATTGGCCATTGAAATTTCACAGATGCACACATGAAAAATATATAAAATAGAAGATTAAAGAACAAAATAATATAATGAGCTCCCCTAATGAACAGGAGGTTTTCTGTTCAGCATTGCTGCTTCTCGGCTGGGGAGAGCTGCCCACCTCCGTTTCTGTAGCTCTGCTGTTAGGATTCTTTCTAAGCTCCCTCACACTCTTGGTCCACATGGCTCCTCTTTGCTGTAGTGGGCGGGGGTGTTGTGGCTCTCTCAGCCTCAGTCGTTAAACCTGAAAATCCTGAGGAGAAAGATCAAATTCATGATTGTCCAATCAAAGCAAGCTTTATTAAATACTGGCCAGGAAGATTAAATCTGGCCAGGTCCATACCTGGAATTCCCAGAGAACGGTGCTGAATTAGGCCAGCCAGGTGTTTACAAAGGCAAGACCCACAAGGTCATGTACTTGCTGCTTTTGCCCTTTGGGGGGGCAAGCACACATCTTGCCTTCATAGCTCCTGCTCCCATGTGATCGAGCACACCCTGTGCAGTTGGGGTAACCAACCTTGTTTGCTGAAGTGAAAACCCAGGACTTGTTATGCCCTCAGCATTCCAGGAAGTTATCTGCCCTTGGGTAAGTGGGGTTTACAGGTTAACTTTAGTCCTTACACAGCCTCCGTTCCCATCTTGTCGCCAAGGTCTCCGCAGTGCAGCTTGGGGTCTGCTGCTCACAGCAGAAAGTTGTACTATGTGGCCTGTCCTGTCACATTCTTCCTGGGTCCCCATCTAGATATTGTCCCATGGGGACAGTAGCGGGTGTGTGTTGGGAGTGACGGAGATTTTTTTTATATGTAGGCACTTGCGTCTGTTCTCTGGAGCAGTGCTTATGAACTGCATACACTCTGGTGATTGAGGTGTGGCACATGTGGCTCTGGGGCGGATGCATGGGAGAGTGGGGTAAGGCGGTGTGGTGGATATGGGGGTGTTGTGGTAGGTAGGTAGGTGGCGAGATGGTGTGGGCTGGAAATTTCTGGGTTTCTGAGCCCCGAACCTTTTATGGCGTGTATCTGTACTTTGCTGTGGCTCACCTTCCATCCTGGTCAGTCAGTCCAGTGTCCAGTTGGGTTTCTTCAGTTCTGTGGTTTTCATTGCACAGATGCTCCGAGTCCTTTGCAGCACTTCCGGGGTGGGCTCCAGGGCAGTGCCTGCTGCTTGCTGTGGCTGGGTGCACCTGCCGGATTCTTTGTGGAGAAGCCCCACCTTAGTCTCACTTCTGCTTTCTGTGGTTCTTTCTATTATTGGTGGCTTTATAAATATTTATTACTATTATCATCATTGTAATTGTTATTATTATGTGTGGCAAGCATGTGGAGGTCAGAGGACAGCTTTGTGGAGTAAAGCTCTCGCCTTGCTTTATGTGGGCTCCAGGGACTGAACTCACGGTGTTAGTCTTGCTCAGTATCTCACCTGCTGAGTCCTCTCACAGGCCCCACGCCAGTCCTGCTGTTTATCTGAACTTTCCTCCACACAAGCATCTGGTCTCGTAGTCATGGCTTCTGATGCACCATGTTCCCAGAATCTTCTAGATTTTAATGATGATGATGAGGTTTTGTGCGAGAAAGATCTGGGTTGTGATGATGGAGTTTTTGGGGTATAAGTGAACAGTGAAGATCATATGGGACTTGAGTCTGTTTCTGACCCCTCAAAGAACATGGGGAATTTACCCCTGCAATGAGGATAGGTATTCTGTATGGACTATGGAATAGGTAAATAAAACAGGAAGTCATTTGTCGGTCTCCGTGTTCATGAAGCTGCCATTTTGCCAGAAACAAATCTAATTGGTAAAACTCCTATTTCCTTTCGTTTTCTTTTGAGGATTTAGTGGGGGCTTTTGTTGTCAAAACAAGAGATCATAAGACATACACAGATGAGTTGTTTTGATAATTCTGGCTTCCAGGGTCTTTCACAAAAAGGGAAGAGTATTTTGTAGAAAAGATACAAGCAAAACAAAGCCCTGCGTTGAGACAGCGTTCAAGATATAGACTGAACACAGGCTCAGGAGGACACAAAGGCAGTTACCCAGCTGCCTCCTCTAGGTCCTGACTTCAAGGTGTGAGACCTGTTTTTTTGGTGGTGATGGTGGGGGAATCGGGGGTTCTTTTTGACTGCCTCAGTATCCAGTCCTCACCTTTGCTAAAATGTTTCAAGTTCTGGCCTGAACAAGGAAATCAAAACCAGGGGTCAGTGGTTTCAGATACACCCTGAGGCTGGGGTGTAACTGTGCTGTCTCCTCGCTTGTGAGGTTTAACACGCACTCACCTGTACTGAGCCAGGGGCTTGAGCTTGCTCTCTTAGGAAGTTTCAACCAAATTGGAGGTAAACTACCCTGAAGTGTCAGAAAGGCTATGCAAGGCATCTGTTTCTTCTGTGACACGTGAAAGCGAGCGCCTGTCCCCTGGCTGTAGCCCAACAGGTGTTTACTGCATGCCTTAAAGAACTGACTTCAAATGAATGGGATGGGGATGCATGATGTGAAAGGCACAAAGAGAAAATAGAAAGAAAATTAAAAAAACAAAAACCAACCAAACAAACAAAAAACCAGCTCCAGAGCAGAGTGGTCCATTAGAGGCTCGGAAAAGTGAGGCCACTCCCGCTTCAGAAGAAAAAGAGGAGTTTTTGTAAGCCTGGCTGTTAGCTGAATCCAGATCTCAAACAGACCTTAGGTCTCCATTACAGACAAGACCGGCCTACCTACCAACACAGCCAGGAGGAAGCCTGTAAGGCAATCAGAAAAGAACCACTCCAGGATTTGCCAGTGCTCATGTTGATAGCGGAAAAAGATCTAGCCTGAGTTGTAAAGCACTAAAAAAGTTATTTACCTACTAAGAAATGATCAAAATTCTTGTCTAGGGGGAACATTTACTCTGTTTTGTAGAATGAAGTGTTGTTGCCCAATTCCTTACAAACTTCTGTCTAGTCTAAATGCTTCAAAAACAGGTAATGAGGTACCTATTACTCCCCGTTGGGATTATTTAGTCTAATTTTAAAGCAGCACAGTACAATATAGGTTCTTCCACATAACAGATTTTCACAATGTTAAAAAAAAACCAATTATACAGGGCTAGAGAGATGGCACAGCAGTTAGGAGTCCCTATTCCTTCTGCAGAGGACCTGAGTTCAGTTCCCAGCACTCATGTTGGGTGGCTCACAGTAGCCTGTAATATCCTCCAGGGAATCTGCTGCTGTTTTCCGGCCTCTGAGATGATCTGTGTGCATATCGCACACAGACACAGACACACAGACACACACACACATACACACAGAGAGATACACACACACACACACACATAGTTAAAAATAAGTCTTAAGCGACTCTAGTTATAGTCAGGCATGGTGATGCACACCTTTAATCCCAGCACCGGGAAGGTAGAAGCAGGTGGATCTCTGTGAGTTCAAGGACAGCCTGATCTACACAGCGAATTCCAGATTGGCCAGAGATACATAGTGAGACCTTGTCTCAAACAAAACAAAACAAAACAAGAGATTTTTCTGGGTATAAAACTCTGCTTTTCCTATTATGAATGAAGTAACTCTTCAACACACACTTATTTTTATTTCTATATAAGGGTTATGATAGTTATGATATACCTGTTTTTGAAAATTATCTTTTCAAGTATGCGATTCAGGTTTTTTATTGAAGAAAAAAATGAAACATGAATATTCTTTATCTACCTTAACAAGGGAACGTCTGTTAAATTTTTATGAATACCCAAACATCAATCAATACAAATATTCTTAAAGACGAGATCATATGCACAGCTATAACATGCTTTTTCTCACTGAAGGTTTTCTGAATTATTTCTATCTCTATAGACAGCCACCTGTATCATTGTTAGGGTGCAAGTGCCTCAACACTCCTCGGCAGCAATGGCTTTTCTCAAGCAGGCACCACTCCCAGAAACACAGCTGTACTTTTCCATGGGACCCTGGTCCCTGTCAGTCATCTGTATATCCCCGTGCTGTGAGCTTCCTAAGTTCAGGAGAATCAGAAGCACTCAATCTTCTCCTTGTGGCTAGTAAATTAATCATTCATTCATTCATTTGTTTGTTTTAAAAATTTTTTATTTATTGATGTGTGTGGGGGGTGAGTGCAGGTGCGCATGTGTCACGGAGAGCGAGCTCATGAGGTCAGAGGACAGCTTTGTGGAGTCTGTTCTCTCCCTCCACCTCTATACTTGATCTGGGGATTGAACTCGGCTTATCAGGCTTGTGGAGCAATTGTTTTTACCCACGGAGTCGTCTTGCCAGCTTCTTAGCCTTATTTTACTATCCCTAGACTGACTTGCAGGGTCCTTAATTAAAAAATTTAGGTCCCAGCTTAAGTGTGGCCAGTCGTATTTTCCTGTTATACATACTACGTGCGGTTCCTTGAAACCTGCTAATTCATGTTTGGGAGCGTGCAGTCATAATGACTGTGCTAAGCCAGGTGACATGGCTACCTACTGCTGAGGAGAAGCCACAGAATTCGTGAGCCTCCTCCCTGAGCTAGACTCTTCTTGGGTCTGTCCCTAGCTCTGTGATCACTGAGACAAACTTCTTCCTTCCTTCCTTCCTTCCTTCCTTCCTTCCTTCCTTCCTTCCTTCCTTCCTCCCTCCCTCCCTCCC
>PVIU01005690.1:0-94984 GCA_004026605.1 Ondatra zibethicus | reverse complement strand
GCTGGGATGAGTGGTGTGTGCCACTCCACCTGGATCTCGGTTGCATTCCAAGACTTTCCACCTTAGGGAACTGGTTTTCAGCCCAGGTTTATAGCACAAGTATCTGAGTAGCTTTTATGGGACTGCAAGTGTAGCTTTAGTGGTAGAATTCTTGCTTAGTGTGTGAGAAACTCTAGGTTTGAGTCCCCGTACTGCTCAAAAGAACACTGACCCGCCACAACACCCACCCCTGCTCCTGGGTGTCACAATTGGATCAACCAGATCAAATCATTATAGAGGGAGTTGAAGAAAGAAAAAAAAATAAGTTAAGAAAACAACAACAGCATGGGGGAACTGGAGAGGTGGCTCAGTGGTTAAGAGCACTACCTGTTCTTCCAAAGGACCAGGGTTCAATTCCAAGCACCCACATGACAGCTTACAATTGTCTGTAAATCTAAGATCTGACACCCTCATAATGACACGCATGCAGGCAAAACACCGATGCACATAAAGTAAAAATAACTAAAAACTTTAAAAATGTAAAAAACAAAACAAACAACAACAACAACACAAAAACAAAAACAAGTTAGCAACCCAGTACATGGGAGCTTGAGGCAGGAGGATTGCTGAGAGTTCAAGGCTAGCCTGGACTATACAGAGTGATATTCTGTCTCAAGCCAGAACAAATCAAACCAACACCAAAACAAAACAAAACAACAACACAAAACCAAATAACAAACTCAAACTTCCCAGTTGGGTTCTATTGCATTTTACTTATTTTGTGTAAAGAGGGCATGGGCCTTTGTAGTTGGGTCCTAGAGATTAAACTCAGGGTGTGAGGTTTGGTTGCAAGCATCTTTACCCCCTGAGTAACCTCACAGGCTCCCCATTGGGTTCTAAACCCCTTTGACATCAAAAGCAGCTCCTCCCACAAACATCACCTCAGTCCTTTGTCTCAGAAAATTCAAGAATAATCCTGCTAAAAGAGGAGGCGGCCAACAGAAGAGGGAACACAGGAGAACCTGGATATGATTTACAGACTTGCTTGATCCTTCTGGATGAGAGTCCACTTATCAAAGCGGGGGACACAGGGCATGCTGTCTTGGGAGGCAGGGTGAGCACAGCCGGCTGCTTCAGTAGGACACTAGTGGGCCAGGTAACCATTGTATCAGCGCTGTGAAGATCCTTGCACAGAACTCTGATTTGTCTAAGTGTTTCTTTAATGTAAGCAGCTAGATGTGGAGTTTCTTCTGATCTTAATCTGTTGTTACTCTGCAAACATCCAGTGACTTATTTTCGATTCCCTGTCCTAGCCCTCTGTCCCGCCAGCATTCCATGTTAGGCTTTTTTTTTTTTTCAGTTTAGATGCTCATGGGAGCCATTTGGGTTTGCTTTAATATTAATTTGCCTGGTTATTAATGAGACCCTTTCATTTCCTTATCTTTCTGAGCTGCCTACTCACACATCTTGGCTATTTTTCTATCAAGTTCTGGTGGGGGACAATTCTGTATTCTGTCAATTACATTTTAAATAAACGCTGATTGGCCACTAGCCAGGCAGGAAGTATAGGCGGGACAACCAGACAGGAAGTAGAAGCGGGGCAATGAGAACAAGAGTATTCTGGGAGGAAGGAAGTTCTTCCCCAGTCCTGCTCAGACCACAGAAGAAGCAGGATGTGACCTGCCCTGCTGAAAAACGTACTGAGCCATGTGGCTAACATAGAAAAGAATAATGGGTTGCTATAAGTTATAAGAGTTAATACAAAGCCTGAGCTAATGGGCCAATCAGTTTATAACTTATGGAGACCTCTGTGTGATTTTCTTTGGGACTTTCCAGCTGTGGGAACTGGACAGGACAGAAACCCCAACAAGCAGGCCATCCTGTTACAAAGTTCCTTCTTAATGATCTATTGATATTGATACACATTCATGACATAATCACACACATTTTCTATTCAAACAAAGTTAAGTTAGCATGAAAATGAGTGGGTTTCATTGTGGTGTGGTGTAGGAGGGTCCTTCTGTATTTGGGCTGCTTTTATTGGTTAATAAAGAAACTGCCTTGGCCTTTTGATAGGGCAGGACTTAGATAGACAGGGAAAAGAGAACAGGATACTGGGAAGGGGACAGAGTCAGAGAGAGCTACCTGCCATGAAGCTCCCAGGTCAGACACGCTGAATCTTTCCTGGTAAGCCACGACTCGTGGTGACACGCAGATTATTAGAAATGGGTTAAACAAATATGTGAGAGTTAGCCAATAAGAGGCTAGAGCTAATGGGCCAGGCAGTATTTCAATGAATACAGTTTCTGTGTAATTATTTCGGGTTTAAACTAGCCAGGCACCGGGCGGCGGGAGCCAGGCGGCCACCGGGACCAAAAGCAGGCCCGCGTGCCTCTTGCAACAGTGGTGTGTTCATACAGTCTTAGGAGTGCGATTGAGTTTGTATTTACCTTGCATCAAGTATCTCTACCTAAAATTTCAAAATTATATTTATTTAGTATGTGTATATGTATGTGGAGGTCAGAGGACACTTTGCAGGAGTTAGTTTTCTCCTTGTGGGTCTAGGGTCTTGGTGGCAAGTGCCTTTAGCCACTGAGTCATCTCACTGGCCCTGTGTTAAGCATCATTATTAAATTTTCTTAATAGTTTTAAGAAATGAATTATGAATTTGCTTGGATTTCCTACATTGATAATTGGATCGTGAATAAGTTTGTTATGCCATAGCTATGTTCAAGTGGATTTTATTTGTTGGAGTAGGCGAGTTTGCACACTCCCCTGCTTCTACACTGTACAGCTTTTGCCCTTGGCTGCAATTTGTTACAGTAGAGGACCTTACATTGATACATTATCACCCAGAGTCCTTACTTTGCGTTATGGAACACCCTTAGCATGTTTGACCAAACATATGGTGACATGTATTACCCAGTAGTGTAATACCTAGTTGTTTTACTGTCCTCAGCATCCTCTGGGCTCTGCCTACTCCCCTCCCCCACCCTCAGCATAGATCTTCCTGTTGTTTCCAATTCTATCTTTTGCTGAGTGTTGCCTAGTTGAGATTATATACTACTGTGTAGCCTTTTCACACTTGCTGATATATATCCAAGGCTCCTCTGTGCCTCTTTGGGGTTTGGTAGCCCGTTTCTTGTCAGTCTTAACAGTGTTCTTTTGCCTGATGTACTGTAGCTTATTCATCTGCCTGTACATTGACTGAGGGTCATGGTGGTTGCTTCTAAGTTTGGGCAATAATAAACACAGGTGCGACAAACATGCATGTGTAGGTTTTATTGTGGAAATCAGTTTTCAGTCCAGTGACGGCTGGAGTATATGGTAAAAATATGTGTTTTTTGAGAAATTACCAAACTCTTCCTCTAAGTGGATGGACCAGTTTTCATTCCAATCGATATTAACTGAGTGTTCCTAGAGTGCCACTTTGCCAGCATTTGGAGGTGATAATAGTTTGGAATTTGACCATTTTAGTAGGTATCTCATTTAGTAGCATCTCATTGGTTAGTTTACAATGCTCCTGTGTCATATAATGCTGAACTAAGCTCTCTCTCTCTTTCCTTCTGTCTTTCCTTTGGATAAGCCTTCCATCGTATATTTTACAGTCTATGGCCATACAACAAGCCCAATATTGTCTGTTCCCAGAAACTAAGCAGGGTCAGGTAAAATATATATCGATGGGAGATATATATTTTGCAAGTATTTTCTCCCACTTTAGGGCTTGGCTTCTTATTATCTTCTTTATGCTGTATTTAAAATTTGTTTTCATATTGTATTAGTAGAGCTTCCAGTAAAACGGGAAGGATGAGGGGGTGGCAGGCATCTTTTTTCCCCTTTAAAGCTGCCACCTGTAGGTAATGTTGTCACACGAATGTAATGGCTTCACATTTATGCAGTGCCATAGCATGTATATAGTGTCTTCACGTGTATGCAAGGCCTTCACATCTGTGAAATGTCTTCACATATATGTAATGCTTTCACATGTATGTAATAACTTCATATGTATGTACCACCTTCATGTGTATGTATGGAATGCCTTTTCTTCCTATGTGATGTTTATTATGGACTTTTGATAGGGAATTTTTACAGTTCAAGGAAGTTTTCCTTCTATTCCAAGTTACTAAGAGTTCTCCCCTGCATTTGTCAACATGCTTGTACAGTTGAGTGTTAATGCAATGAAGTATGCTGGTAGATTTTTCAACAACGCAGCCTTGCATTCCTGGGATAAGCCTTATTTGGTATAATGCTAAATATTCTGTTTGTCCCTGGATTTGGTTTACTAATACCCGATTTAGGATTCTCGTAAGTGACTTTGGCATGCAGCCCCCTTGTTTGTAGCGCTCGGCTGCTCACATCGGTTACATTAATCCTGTGAAGTGAGCTGGAGAGCTCTCTTCTTTTCCTGTTCTTGCGCTTATTGCAATATTTTAGTACAGTTTCTAAATTTGGCAAATGAGATGCCAATCACTGAGAGGTCTTTTGAGGATGAAAACAGTTAAAACAAGTAGAGCGACTAGGACAGCGCCCATATTGCCGAGAAAGCTTTCTGTCTTAGCTCGGGCTGCTATATTCTGCTTCCTGGAAGTGTTTCGAAGGAATGGTAACTATCCCTGAAGGCTGGGTGACAGTCCAACATCTAACAATACTTTTTTTCCTTTTTCTTCCTCGTATTCTTCCTCCCTCTCCTATTCCTCCTCCTCTTCTTCCTTCTTCTCCTCTTCCTTCTGTGTGAGATCTTCAGCCTTGGTATCTGCCCTTCTAGGTAATCCATACTACCACTGAACTACATGGACCCTGGTTTTTTTGAGACAGAGGCCAGCCTGCAAGCCCCGGGGATCCACCAATTTCCACTCCCTGCCACTGAGATTACAAAGATGTGCCACGATGCCTGGCTTTTTTATGTAGGTTCTGGGGACTGAATGCGGGCCCTCATGTCTGTATGCAAGCATTTTACTGGCTGAATTATTTTCCTAGTTACCCTATACTGCAGAGTTTCTATGTATCTCATTTTGTTATTGAATTTTGATTTTTCTGAAACGGTGTCTAGTTATGTACCCTGGACCGGCTTTCCATTTGGGATTCTCCTGCCTTAGACTCTGAGTGCTGGGATTACAGGTGTGTGCCACCCTACTTGGCTTGAATTATAGTTTCATTGTGCTGTCGCAAGCCTGGGGACTGTGTAATATCACTGTTTCAATGTCTGTAATGCATTGGTTTGTTTATTGTCTATGTTCTTTGACCAAAAGATGATCTTCATAAAGACATTACTTGGCTTGTGTATCTAGTGTGTACTGAGTGTATGGGATAGTGCTTACCATGACAAATACTGCTTCCATGCTTGTTGAATGTCAGAATGATTGTCACACACCAGGTGTGGTGGTGCACACCTTTGATCTCAGCCCTCGGGAGACAGAGGCAGGTGGATGTCTGTGAGAGACACTGTCTCTGCCATCCTTAAAAGGAACGATTGATAGAGATGTCAATCTTTTGTGGCCAGAGTCTGTTTCTTTGTGGTGGTTTTCCTTAACCACTTAGAAGAAGCTGCTAATTCCCACAAGTGCTAGATCATGCCAGCAGAATTAGGTTCACATTCATAGATCTGTGTCAAGTCATATTTATAAGGTGTCTGCAAGCATCAATTTTTTTTTTACCTCTAAGCAGGTTTGAGGACTGTCTGCTCCTAAACCTATTTGATTTTGACCTGTCCACTTTTAGCACCCCAGCACTAATGTGAACTCTCCTTAGTCCATTTGTGATCCTCTAACAAGTTATCACAGAGCAAGGAGTTTCTAAATAACAGAAGTCCATTTCTACTTTTTTCAGGCTGGAGTTCTGAGATCAGGATGCTTGGGTCCTCTGGACTGCATGTGCCTCACTCCTGTGTCTTCACATGGCAAGAGCTCTTTTTTTTTTTTCTTGTTTCTCATGAGGGCACTGATCTTAGTCACATGGGCTTTGTACTCATGACCTAATTACCCTCTAAAGGCTCCTCTGCTCGATATATCACATTGGGCATTAAGATTTCAGCATATGAGTTTCTGGAGCATGCAGTCATTGAGGTCACAGCAGTGGCCACAACAAAGCTGGCTATCCTCATAAAACGCATTTGTTTCCTGTATTTAATGTCTTCCATAGCACGGTATTCATGTATTCTGTCAAGCAGTTACAGAGAAGGGACGGCTGGCCATCACTCAGCTTGCTGTATCAAATAGATATTTTTGAAAATATACAATCTTTGAAGATTTTTATTCTTCAGACAACTTAGGCTTTGAAAACTCTGTATATCTTAAAAGCAGTTTCACAATGTCAGTGGTTTCCTGTGATTGATAGTCCCAGCACACTGAGCTCACGGAGACATTAAAACTGTGGCATAGGAAAAGAAAAAAGGGCTTTATGATATTGGATCCTGTAGCAGTCAGTAATCTGCTCTTGGCTTTTCTTTCCTTTTACTAAGGATTTTTTTCTTCCCTCCTGAAAGGTTTGTGCTTTATTGCATTCTAGATATGGATATAAGAATAAAAATACATTTTCCCCTTGTGCTTGGCAGAATCTCACTTCTCAGCATAGTTAGAATTATAGGATAAATATTGTAATTCTATCTCTTTGGAATTTTGAAAGCTCAAACTTAAGAAAAAAATCACAGAACATTGCTAATAATTAGGGATCTCAGGGAGGACATTGATGACATCAATGTCATTGATGTTTTCAAGGAAGGGAAGAAGTGGCTCCATTTTAGAGGGTGGTGGCAAAAAGAAATGCTGTGTGATATGGAGAAGTGATGAGGTGAAACAGGGATCATTTTGGGAGGCAAAAGAGGTAATTTTTACTGGGTGTGTAATTACAGAATTACTTTTTCCCTAACTGGGGCTCTTGTGAATAAGTTATCCCAAATACAGCTTTAACAAATACACAAAGGAATATAATAACACATCGTTGAGGTTATTTCTTTATTTTTTGCTCAGTAACTGCTTAGGGTGGATATTCAGACTGGCAGGCTACCTATCCTTGATTGATTCTTCCAGGAACCCAGGCTCCTTCAATCTTGTGGCTCCGACATTCCCTAGAGCAACGGTTATAACTGGGAGTAGGGGTGTCATAGATAAGTACTTTATTCCTAGTGGCTTATTTTGTCTCTGCCACATGGTACTTGATGTTGTCATTATGCCACAAAAACAGCAGAGCCAATGTGTGAATTAAACGTGTGGCTGTGTTCAAATAAGACTTTACTTACGAAGAGAAGTGGCAGGTTGGATTTGGCCCTTGCTGTTTAATTTACAGATCTACTTACTTACAGACAAGACTGCGCATGCTCTTCTGTATTCTGCAGAGAAGTAGATGGATCATGAAGATACTGCTGTG
Source organism: Ondatra zibethicus (assembly GCA_004026605.1). Lineage (NCBI taxonomy): Eukaryota > Metazoa > Chordata > Mammalia > Rodentia > Cricetidae > Ondatra > Ondatra zibethicus. The sequence continues at coordinate 87,643 of PVIU01005690.1, read as the reverse complement.
GGCAATGTTTAAGGGCTAGGTCTGGAAGTAAAAACACCGTGTTTCCTAAACAGCTGGAAACCAATCATGACGTGGCATTCAGCTTCTAAGGAGCCTGGGAAATGTAGTCTCGATGTGTGACTAGGGTGAAGGGAGACATATTGGTGCACACGTGCCAGTCCTATTGTATCGAACACAATAAATATGAGCAAATTTAGGATTCCTCCTCAAACCATTCTACTATGTTTGAAAACATACAGCTTAAAAACCATGATTTTTGCTAGGTGTGGCAGCACACACCTTTAATCCCAGCACTCGGGAGACAGAGGCAGATGGATCTTTGAGTTCAAGGTCAGCCTGGTCTACAGACTGAGTTCTAGGATAGCCAGGACTACACAGAGAAACGCTGTCTCAAAAAAACCCTAAGAAAACCAAAACTAAAAACATAACTTTATAGTCAGGCTGACCTGAGTTTTTGAATCCTAACTGGCCACTTTCTAACTATGTACCCTTAGATAATTTGGTTAACTAATTCATACTTCAATTTCTTCCTGGAAGATGAGGGTGATTATGTTTCTTGTAGGTTACTGTAAATGCTAAGTAGAGGAAAACTATTGTGATGAGCATCTTCGTAAATGTCTCATTAATGGTAGCGTTATTATTATTTGAATAATTTCTTTCTTGATATAATATACCGTAATACCCCCCTGGTCAAGTTTAAGTCTCTGCTCCACTCTGTGTGATGTAGGACAAGTTAGTTAAGCTCTCTGCCTCAGTTTCTTCATTTATGAAATGATGATGATAATAAGTGTATCCCAGAGTACCTGTGATGGTTAGATGATTTAATTCACATGGGACCAGAGGTCCTTCATCTTGGTAACTCAGAGCTTACCTCAATAAGTGATGCCTATAATTATTCTTTCAACACACTGATCCCTAGTGTTTAAGGCTGATGATAATTCAAGCTAGCCTAATAGTATCTGTACATTATCATTCACCAAATAGTGAGTGTCTAGAGGGCAAGTTCTGTGCTTGGCCTGAAGAATACATGTAGTGACAAAGTCTGGTAGAGACCTGGTCTTTATGGTTTTAGACTGCATTTAATAACAATACTATATCTATCTATATATGTATATATATAGATATATGTATACATACACATAAAATCAGTTACTGCAGTGAGCCCTTTTACCATGTTATTTAATTTTATTATTTGCAGAAACTCTATGAACTGGATTTGATTGTCACTACTTTCCAAACAAAGTAACAGATTTAAAGAACTTAAGTAGTTTGAGCAAGGTCACCGAACTGATAAACGACCGAGATGATATTCGAAACGGTGTCCCTCAGACTCAGACGCCAGTGCTGTTAACTGTCGTGCTGGGATGTCAGATCTGGCCACATAAAAAGATTTGCTAAGCAAAGTGTATGCTGTTAACTGGGAATGGAGGTTGGAGATGGGGGAAGGCGGGGGGTGTGATGGTGAGGGTGGCCTTTCGCTTCTTTGGGAATTCAGTTCCATCTCTGGACCATTTATGACAGCAAATGCCCTCTCTACTTGGATGACTTCAAACATCCCCCAGGATTAGAAACATGTAATCTTATCAACCAGGTTTGCTTTCCATCTGCAGGAAAGGCAGGCTTTTCAATTTAACCACTGGCTTAAGAACATGGAAAAAAAAATAACACAAAGAAATCTACTGTCTCTAGCCTTCCTTAAAATGATGAATGCTTTTTAAAGGCAAATCCATCATTGGTCACTTGAGGGAGGAAATGTCAAGGAAAGTTATGGTTTGTTAGCTTTTACTTCTTGACATTATACAAGAAAGTAATTGAAGTACAACAAATGCCATGTTGTTTTACCTCGTCTATTTATATAGCCATCCACAAGATGGATATATATGGAACTGCAGATTTGGAGAAAAGTGACAGAGACTCTGTGACTCATTCCATTGTCTTATCAGTGCTGATCAAACGTGCTTCCCTCAACAGAACACAAGGCAGACATTGCTATTCGTGCACGTAGATTCCTAGATATCGAGCAATTGAGCTCATTTAAAACTCCTCAGGCCCATTAGTCCCTTATCTCCGGTTCTGAGAGCTGGAACATGGTGTATAAGAAAACATGCACAAATTCAATTCAATAAACAATTATTTATCTGGCCCTCTCTGTCCATTAGATACTCTGCTAAAGAGGGACACAATTAACCCCAATCTGCAGTGACTCCAGTAGAGTCCAGGCTAAATGTCACTGTTATTCCATCTACAAACAGGAAAAACAAGCCAGTCTGGTCAGCAAGCCAGTGAAGTCCATCTTTCTAGGTATTACGTTATGCTCCAGAAACCCCACATGTAAATTAGGTTTTAAATTCACAAAGCAATTTCGCCACTCAAAGAATTTTTATAATAGCGTTTTCGGAGCACATGTTACCATCGACAAATAAGGATTTTTTAAAGTTGACTGTTTGTGAGATGAATGGCCACTTTATTGACGGATATTATGTGGCTCATATTATGAAAAATCCTAAGGCTTGTTTCTATGACACCCACGATCTCTTTGTGGTTGGATAGTCTGGTTGTCAAGCAACTTAAATAGAAGAGACATGTGAAATTATTATTTTTTTTCCCTCTGAAAGGTGTGAGCTGCAAAACAAAGGCATCAGGCTGCTTATTGCACAGCAAAGACCTTTCCAGGCTTCAGCGTAGATTGCTCGGGCAAGAAAGAGACACAGAGCTGTATTTAATAGGGAGAGGCAGGGTGAGCTTTCTGTGTGCCTTAACCTTTTTATTTCCCTGACATTACCTCAGAGACTCAACTGGGACTTCAGGTGAGCCTGTCCAGGGGTATAATCTTAAGAATGGTGAGACCAAGTCTGTGGAGGACAGGGGGTGGTGTTACCCTGTATTTTGGTTGCTGTTCTTTACAGTCCCTTTGTTGAAATGGGTTCCTTTGTGTATGTTCTTTTCTGCATATAAATGGGTTGACAGATCTGATGCCAGAGGACCTGAATTATATGTCTACCATTTACATGTCAGTACTGCGCAGTAAAGAATTTGGCCTCGACGGAGGAGAAGCCCAGCTTTGCTTTCCTTCTGGGAGGTAATTCGGGTTAAATCAGATAGAAGTGTCATTGTTTTAAGTGGGTGCTGGCCATGTTGAGTTTTAGACCAGGGTCAAGAATACTCAATAGACACATCAGAAAGGTCACCCGTGATTGATTTTATAGCTTAAGTTTGGGTCATGTGGTATCAGTCGACATGAAGCCGAGTTCAACAACTTGTGCAGTCAGTCAATCAATCCATCATGCTTATGTAATAAGGCCATAATGAAAACGCTGAGGCCTGAGTAGCAAGCCTCTTTGCATATTGACTCTAGAGCAGAGGACAATGGGGATGTTGTACTCTCTGAGCCTCTGCTCCATGCATCTCGGCCTCTGGTTGATTTTATTTAGGATCCCTTAGTAACTAAAGCCATAAGGACGTTTTTCAGTGAACTCTGTGTGTCCTGCTGGAGAATTATTGGAACGGGTGGATTTGAGAATCTTTATGAATTTGGAGCTGATGTCCGAAGTGGAGGAAGTCTCTGGGTCCACTATTTCAAACCATTGTCATTCGGCCCCTTTTGTACTGGAACTCCGCGGGGCCCATAGGCATGCAGAGGTGTCCAGCTGTCCTCAACAGTAACAGCAGACCTTAAACTCCAAGACAAAACGTTTCCCTTGTAGGTGTTTATAGAATGGTCCAGTTTGATAACTTTAGAAAAACAGCATTAGACCACTGTTTCTTAAACATAATTTTTTATTGATTCTCTGGGAATTTCACATAATGCATTCTAATGTCACTCATTTCCCAGTCTCTTTGTATCTACCCTTAACCCTTGTAGTGTCACCAACCCAAAGGAAAATTTAAAAAGAAAAAATAAAATAAGAAATACAAATAAGAATACCAATTAAACAGAAAACAAACAAACAAACAAAAAACCCCAAAACAAACAAAATCTCATTCCCATCCTCTGTCTTTCCGACCTCTCTATTACCTCTTCATTCATCTCATCAGCACTGGGAGCTGCTGTGTGTCATGCAGTAGACACATTTGTCCGAACAGCTTTACTTGTGAATGTTCATTGTGTAATGTGTTGTTGGTCAGGTTCTGGTACACCATATATACTGAACCTTAACTCCTCTTGGATAACTTGCAGTTGCCCTGGGTCATGGAGATTCCATGGCTATGGTTCCTTAGGACCATTCCCTTCGTGCCTCCAGCAGGTCATAGATGAGATAAATGTTGGGGAGGGCCAACTCAAAGCCCTAGATGTGTGCCTGGGTGGTTGCTGAGTGAGTTGGTCAGTCTGGGCCTTCCTCAGGTGAGGGGTGAGACCAGCTTTCCTATGAGGGGTGGGGCCAGCTCTCCCACGCTGGGATCATCAGGTCCATTATCCCAGTGCAGGAGAGGGGTGGGATCAGCTCTCCTGTGTCGAGGAGAGGCTCTCCTTGAACCAGTGAGGAGTAGGGCCAGCTCAGCACAGCCTTCTTACTTTTCAACACATGGTTTTCCTGGGCCTCTGTGGCTACATGGGCATCAGACATCGATGCAGACCCTGGCTATGGTAAAGCCCACTGATCCAGACATGGCCCCCAGCAGCAGCGTGGGCCCAGATGACACCATGGTCCTAGGCCATTCAAATTGGCATGGTCTCAGCAGTAGCACATCCCTTGGACCCAAATATGGCCATAGGTGGTAACCCAGACTCTGGACATCTGCATGTTCTTCAGTGGTAACAGGTGCCATGGATATTAACACAGACTCTGATGGCGATAAGGCCAAAGACCCAGATATGGCCATAGGCTGCAGCTCAGGCCTGGACATCACCATGGCCCTGGGTGGCAGTGCAGGGCACTCAGATCCGGGTGGCCCTGGTGTCAGCACGGCCCTTAGATACCAACATGGCCTCAGGTCTTGGCCTGGACCCTGGGCATCTGCTTGACCTTTGGTGGTAACAGGAGCCACAGCTATCAACACAGACTTTGGCTAGGGGAGGGCCATGGACTCAGACATGCCCCTGGTGGCAAGCAGGCTTTCCACATCAGCCTGTTCTTCACCACCTTTGCCTCTTCATATCTGCCTCTCTCCACAGGACATGGACCATTCTGCCTTTCTTTCTCTCCCATACCCCACTATATATTTGTTCACCATAATGACATCCTTGGTGCTTGGCAGGCCTTTGGTTTCTCCTACCTGCTCAGGGTAAGTGACCTAAAGCAGGTGTGTGGGTGAGACAGACCGCTTTTTAATGCAACTCTTTGGACTAGGACATTCTGAATGATTTTGAATTTGTTCATGGGTTACAAACACAAATACATTAAGGGTCTGTAAAGAGAAATAGAATAGTGAACCAGTAGGTGAGACATGTGTCAAATAAAGGGACATATGCTTGTATAAAGGCATTCAGGGCTAATAAGAAATATTGGTAGCAGGAATTCCTTGAGGCTACTCATTGGCCTTCAGTCTGTAGTTGGACCTAAAGGCTCCATCTGTAAATGATGATGTGGAACTTAATGCTCAAGACTACCCAGCCTCCTGTCACATCTTCTGTAATGTCAATTTTTGTTTGAATTTGTTCATCTTAATTGAATTTATTTCAAATTTACTGGCACAAAATTATTCATAATGACTTTGTACAGTTGTTTAATTGTTGGATCTGTAGTAATGCCTCATTTAAAATTTCTGACTGATTAATTATGACTTTTCTGCACTTCCTTTGGAGCTTTATTTTGGATTTACTATTTATTTATTTATTTTTTAGTTTCTCCTAGAGTCGACTTTTTGTCTTTATTTTCTTCCTGATGTTTGGTTTATATTTCATTAACTTCTATCTGTATGTACAATATAGTAAGCCCTAAAAATTAAAAGTATAATTGTTATATGAGCTAGTAATTGCACTGCTGAGAACATTTCTAAAGGAAGCCAGAGCAGAGCGTAAGGGGCAATAGCTGCACTTTCATCTTGTAGCACTTGTCAGTAATGTATGACATCAACTCATAAGGCCACTGGTACATTAATGGTTAAAGAAAGTGTGAGATATACAGGATAAAATAATATTCAGCTATAAAAAGGAGGAAATCTGGTCCCTTCCAATATCATGGATGAATGTGGGGGACATTGTAAGTGATGAGCTAACCACAGAAATATGAGCATATGGTTGTACTTACGGACGGAATCTAACAAAGTCATAGTTAGGAGCTTGGAGTAGAATGATGGATACAGGAGCTTGTAGGATGGGCAGTTGAGGAACTATTGGCCAAAGAGCATAGAATTATTAGATATGAATGACTTGAGTATTATTGGTTGGTAGCTCATTCAGCAGTTTCCAGAACAACACATGGTTTAGGAGGGCATCCTGAATATTCCTTTCAGATCAGTAGCAGGATTGACACAGTGCTCTCTTCTGGCTCCTAGGAAGGCTGTTTAGGCTGTGGGCAGTGTGAATAAAGACCAGTCTGCTTTTCTCCTTAGGATAAGTTGTTTCCTCAGCATGGAGCCCAGTGCCTGGGCTCACATCCTCACCTTCCAGCTCCAACTAGGAAGAGCTTCCCTTCTCCTGTGGATTCCTAAACCACAGAGGCCAGATGGAGTCATGTCTTGAACCATTCCTTTCAAGGATGGGAGGGATTCATTTAAAGAAAATTCAATCTTCATATTAGAGGCCAGCCCCACACAAAAGATGTAGCTGAGAGTGGGGGTGGGGAGAGAGTGCATCCTGGGAAGGCAAAGTCTTCGAAGATTTATAAATTATTTTGTCACTTTTTTCTTTGAAACAGGGTCTCACTAAGTTGTCCACGTTAGCCTGGAATTCACGTAGTAGCTCATACTGGCTTAAACTCCAACCCCCACACCTCAGCTTCTCCAGTGCTGAGATTATAAATGTATACCACCAAGCCCACTCACAAATTCTTTAAAGTTAGGCCAGAAACCAGTGTTATAATATGAAAATGAAGGGCTCCCCCAAAGGCTGATACAGTGAATGCTTAGTCCCTTGCTGGTGATGTTGTTTCGCAAGGATCTGAGCACATTAGGGGCTAGGTCTCAGCAGAGGAAGCAAACCGCTGGGAGTGGATGCTTGGAGACAGTTTGCTTACTGTCTTACTCTCAATTTCCTGTCCACCCGGAAGTAAGGTCCAACCTTCAATGCCTACGGGGTGATGCTCTGTCCAAGGGCACTGAACCTTTGCCTTCTTCCCTTAAGCTGTCCTCTCAGGTCGCAGCAGTGGGGAAAGAGCTTTTACTCTCAGCATGGTTTTCTGCAGCGGGCAAGAGCGAGCACTCTAGGCTTTCTCCCAGACTTTCTGCAACTTCTAAAATAAATACAGAAGTCATTTTTGCGTTTAGGGTAAAGGTTGGAACTGGTCCACAGGTCACAGACTGCTGTGCCCTGAATTAAGATCATTCCCTTTTTCTGGTCTCAGTCCTAGTGTTATGTTTTATGTACAGCACCTTCAAAATCCTCTGGCGGACACAGTTCTCATTTAGACATCTACAAGAGCAGAGGCCTTGCGCATCCTCTCTCCCCTTTCCCTTTCCTTCTCCTCCCTGTATTGCTCAGCTTCCTTTTTCCTCCTGCTCTCTATGAGTACCATTATTTACCAGGTCCCCTTGGACACTCTACATCCACTGAACCTGAACGGGATCTGGCTACTAAGTGCCCAATAAGTGTACCTTGCAGAAACACAAGCTGTTTCTCAACATGTCCATTTCCTTAGGAGTGGGAGAAAAAGAGCTCCAGTCACCTAGGGATGGTTCCAGAAAGGGTGGTGGCAGAAGGAAGGCTGACATTTCTGGCTTAGCTTTGTCATTACCATGTGGCTTTGGGCCAATGACATCTTCTCTGCATTCTTTCTGTCTCCCCCTCAGCTTAGGAAATGGCAAACATCTTCTGCCGCTCAAGATTAAATGGTGGAAAGGACGCCTCGCGGACCAACCACAGGGACAGGGGTGAAGAGGGAGCTGTGGGTAGTGCGGCCAGACTTTGGAAACCGACAGGAGTTTTGGCAGGAAGTAGTCTAAGAAATCTAATGGCCAAATCCAACTTCCAAACCCAGCTCTAATGGAAGGAGGGTTGGCAAGCTCATTGTCTTCAGAAGTCATTTAGAAGGCTCCATTCTCCCGAAGGCAGGGAGAGTCCTCCTTCTCTTCTTGTAGGAAGGCGTGCCACCATCTTTGCATTAAGAACTGACTTTCAAGAAACACATGGCAGACATGTGCAAGGAGAGAAATTATCCTCTATGTAAACATTGTCCAGTAAATTAATCAAACTTCTACTGAGCATTTGCTAAATGTCAGGTGCTTAGTTACATGCTGCAAAGATGGAGAGCAGATGGCTCCCTCCCTCAGGGAGGTTTAATCTGGAGATTTGAATGGAGACTCAGTTAAAACTAACGAGGAAAACAGAAACACCTCTGTTTAAAATGAAGGAATTTTAATGCAAAAAAAAAAAAAAGCCACACAGGCGATGTGTCATCGAGAAGCTGAGAGGCGAAGACGAAGTGACCCAGGAGATGGTGTGGACCAATTACTATGATGATGTTTTAGAGGCTCAGAAAGAGAAGGCCCATAGTAAATGGTGGCAATGTCAGAATTTACATGGAAAATGGTGGGAAGGGGACCGAAGACTCAGAGTAAGGCCATAATTTGTACCGGGTGATGTTGTGCCATGGCAGGATGTGGGAGGAGGGACTCATTAGGAAACGTGTTGGTGAGAGGGACAGCGGCTTTACTGAAAAGTGTGGTCAGTGGTGGCTTCTTGCCAGGCCAGGGCCAAACTCAGGCAGTATCATAACAGGTTTACCTGCAGAGAACTGTCACGATGACTGTGAAAATGACAATTCCAAAACAGGTGACAACCAACAGGCTGCTCGCTCTGTTCAATCAAAAGACATTAAAGGAGATAGGATCATTAGGGAGACTGACAACAACCAGTTGTCACAGAAGGGGGCAACCCCTCGTCCGCTTTTGCCAGAGGTGAGCAAATTTTCAAATAGGAAGTATAAACTGGTTTTATCCAGTTCCCTGGAGGGAATCACTCTGTAGCACCAAACCAAATACACCAGTAATGATTCCTTCAGGTTTCATTCCTAAGTCTCCTCAAGGAGACCCAGCCCTTGGCTGAAGTCCTTGCAGAGTGGCAAGAGGGGAATGTCCAAACCCTCCAGGGACTGTAGGGCAAAGGATCTTAGCTGCCAGTGTCATCATGATCCTCTGCTAGTGAGAGAGGAACCAGGTAATAAGTTAAGTTCTGGCTGCAGTCCAACTCGTAGTGGCTTCACAATGTGTGTGGACCCATCCAGTGGTCATATCTAAGGTGCTCTCTCTCTCTCTCTCTCTTCCTTCCTTCCTTTCTTTCTTTCCTTTCCTTCCTTCCTTCCTTCCTTCCTTCCTTCCTTCCTTCCTTCCTTCCTTCCTTCCTTCCCTCCCTCCCTCCCTTCCCTCCCCCCCCCTCTTTTTCTTTCTTTCTTTTTTCTTTTGAGACAGTGTCTCATTATGTAGCTCTGGCTGTCCTGGTACTCACTTTGTACATCAGGCTGGCTAGGAGTAAATGCACCACCATGATTGGCAAGTCTGAGGTTCTTAAGTGTGTAATGGGGTGGGCAGTCTTCATGATTGGCTTGACATGGTGCTTGTATTATGGGTTGGAATTGCTACAGTGGGGAAATGTAGTAAGAAGCACACCCACCTCTCAAATGTCTCCTGCATCTTCAGCTTGGTAAAGAGAGTCAGTTAAGGATAACATGTTCTAGAACGGAAGAAACATGCTAGCTTGTAGAAGCAAAGTGTCCGAAGGTAGCGGCCCCAGTTAGATCATTGTTCAATTTTGATGAATGTAGAAGTCAACTCTCTGCAAGCTCACACGGATTCTGGCAAATGACAATGGCGTTCTCTAAGCTCAGTCACACAGCTTCCACAAGGGCAGCTAGTACATCAATTGTGGCATCTTTGTTAGAACAGATGAACAATTAAGGATGTTCATCTACTTTCTGAGAAACCAAACCTGTGGGGAAAAAAAGACGTTTCTTTCAGCACAGTAAAGCATCAAACACTCAGAACACTGAACGGGTCCATGAGGGTGGATAAGAAACCTCACAAAACAAAGAGAAAGCAGTAAGTTCTGTTCTAAAAAGTTCCATCTTAGGAAGGTCAGTATTTTTTTCTGTCCATACATCTAGCCGTTATCAGGGTGAATGCCGGCAGGGGCATGCTTTATATAACATGGCCCGATTCCTTTTGCCAGGTCAGTTGCACCAGAGAAGATCAACCAGAGAAGATTAGGAGGCCAGGGATAGAGGACCTGTGTGATCTGCTGTGGAAACATGATACTCCAGATCACATTCTCCACTTGGGAGCCTGGATTGGGGAGATGGAAGCTGAGCTGGCCAGCTCTTGTGCACAGGGGAGATAGTGTGGGAATGTCCATTACCAGCCCATGTAAGAAGATGTGGTAGCTGCTTTAAAAGAAGGAAGGATTGTATGACACAGAAAGAGGGGACTCTTGATTCTTCTTAGTTGCCCAGCTCAGATTTCTGGGAAGCCCCCCTGCTTTTGTTCTTACCTTTGGGCTCTGAGAGACCAAGGGTAGTCCTTGGTTGAGCTACAGTGAATGGATCTCTTTCCTTTGTAACCAAAGGCGCTTGCCTAGCCTTGGAGCCTGAGGGTGTTACTTCTTGTCTGTCTTACGACTAAACTTTCTTTCTGGTGTGATTAGATATAGATATTTCTTATGTATTGTTTTCATCTTTCTACTTAGGTTATGAGTCAGTGTTATGTGTATATTTTGGGGGAAGGTTAACCCCAGTAGTAATAATATTAAGAATATTAATAGTTCCTATTAACTTTTACTGTGTGCCAGACATGGCGCTGGGCACTTTACCCACGCTAAGTTCAGTAGTAAGAGATCCCCTGGGAATTGCTATTGTAGCTATCATTGTCAATGTGACCTTGTCTTCCCTGCCTTGACTGTACAACCAGAGGAAGTGACCTGACGCACAGCTGGCGGGAGGACAGAAGAGTCTACTCTTGGGGTAAAATATTTTTCCTTCCCAGTAAAAGTGGTTCATACTCGTTAGTGAAAAATTGGAAACATTTGGAAGCAGGAGTACAGAAAAAATCAATTACTCTCTCCATTGCAGATACATTGTTAGTACTGTGATGTCTATTGCTCCCCAACACTTTGCTTTGAAATTTCCCAGTGTAAAACCTGAACTCTTTTCATGACATTAAATAAGTTTGCCCAACACATCTTTTGGGGGGGAGGGGTAGAAATTTGGCATAGTTTCTTTCTTTTAAAAATAATTTTATTTTCATATTTTTGTCTTTCAAATTAACTTACAATTAGAAGGTTCCATATAGGATTTCATACAGATTTCATTTTGGTCAACTCTGCCCTAGTCTGTCTCCCTTATCTTCCTGTTCCCCCCTCCTCTTTTCCTTGGCAGAATTTCTACTTTCTACTTTGTTCTATAGTTTTCTACCCTTGCTTCCCTTAAAAAATTCACTTTCTCAGCTGGGCGGCAGTGGCTTACGCCTTTAATCCCAGCACTGGAGGCAGACCCAGGTGGAACTCTGTAAGTTCGAGGCCAATGTGGTCTACAGAGCTAGTTCCAGGAAAGCAAGGCCTGTTACACAGAGAAACCAAAAATTAAAAAACAAACAAACAAACCAGGACAGCAAGGCCTTTTACACAGAGAAACCAAAAATCAAAAACAAACAAACAAAAAAGCTAACCAAACAAAAAAGAAACCCAAAAGCAAAACTTAAGCAAAAAATAAATAAATTTACATTTAAAAATTTATAAAATTTATATTTATAAAAATATAAATTTAAATTTAAAAATAAATAAATTGCTTTCTTTTCCTCTCTCTTTCTCCATTTTTTTCTTCCCTCCCTTCCCTCCTCCATCCTTTCCTCCCCTATCTCCCCTTTTCCCTCTCCTTTCAAGTCTCCTGGCCTTTCCCATATTTATTCCCACTCAGGCACACATATCTAAGAGTTTGAGGTCAGGAACCACATAAAACAGAGAGCACAGCATATTTGCCTCTGACATCATACACACACACACACACACACACACACTCACACACACACACACTCTCACACACACACACGTATGTGTGTGTATGTATGTATGTTTGTTTGTATTTTGTTGTTGTTGTTGTTTGTTTCTCGAAACAGGGTTTCTCTGTAGCTTTGGTGCCTGTCCTGGATCTAGCTCTTGTAGACAAGGCTGGCCTCAAACTCACAGACCTTCCCAAGTGCTGGGATTAAAGGTGTACACCATTTTTAAAAAGCCATGCAATACACTTTATGTGACAAGTGTCATGGCTCAGGTGTTATAAACAGTGGAACAAAGCATCCTGAGAGGTCTGTGAGACTATGAACATTTACCTTTCTTAGGGTCCTGGTCTGCTGCCCTTCTTCCTGGAGCTAGACAGAGGGCTGTTTGACCTCTGGAAAAGGTCAAAGAAATTGGTGCATTTTCTTTACAGCCTCCTTCCTCTGCTTCGTTCATCTTAGGCTGTTTTAGGAACTTTTTTTCCTCAGAAGCCTTGAAGTTTCAGATAACTGGGGCCTTGGTGTCACTGCACAGGGACCTGTGTTCTGGGACCACGTATCAATGCCCTGTCTCTTCCAGACCTGTTTCTGAGTCCTAGGCCCTTTAATTTCTACTGGGAGCTACACTAGTAGCTGCCAGGAGATGGCGACGTCAGCAAGTGCATCTGCTAGGCGTGACTTACACAAACCCTTGAAAGCTTTGAATATTTATCCACAAAATTCACTAAAGCCGTTCATCAACTCTAATGCTTGGGATTTGGGCAGTCCGTGAGGATACTATAATATATTGCCCGAAGTTCCACAATCCTCTTCTGCATGGTCTGTTTGTGGTTGACACTCCTGTTTGTTTCTTGTCGGGAAGGATTTCCTGAGTCCAGTCCTAGGAACCTTCCTGCAAAATCTCTCTAGGTGTGGTAGGAGATTGAGAAGCCTTTAAATTTAGATAGCAGGTCTGATTCTTTTCTATTTCTTCAGCATCCGGTGTTTGATGGGTGAGAGCACTCCATGGACAAATGGATTCCGTGTGTGTGTGTGTGTGTGTGTGTGTGTGTGTGTGTACAAAAGCCCGTGTATCCCTTCAAGGATGCTGTAGTTAGGATATATGTCCCCTAAAGGCTAATGTGTTAATGGTTTGGCCTGTAGGGTGGTATTGCTGGGAGATAGGAGATGGGGTTTAGAAATAAGTCTTTAGGTCACTTGGATCTCTCCATGAGGGAGCTGTGGAACCACAGCCTCTCCTTCCCTCTTTCCCCTTCGGCCCCTGCAAGAGTTGATCAGTCTTGCTCTCTCAGGCTTCTGCCACCAGGGCCTGCCTTACAGCAAGCCAGTAGCAATCGGACCAATGGATTATGAGCTGCCTTCAACACTGGGCCAGAACAAGGCTTTTCTCTGTGGTAACTGTCTCAGACATCCCACTCCAGTGATGGGAAGATGTATCACGTGGAGGAGCTTGGAAGTCACTGGGTTGTCCCAACAGTGCAGTGAGTTGATGGGTAAGGCCGAAGGATGCCGAACAGGTAGGCAGTATCTATGCTGATGCCTGTGTGTGCCTAGGTTAGCCATGGTTTGCTGGTCACAGAGCTGTCCACCCTCTGCGTTTCTCATGGGGCTATAGTGAAGGTGTTAGCCTGTCTCTGTCATTGGAGGCTTTGAATAGACCTGGAATATGGCTTCTGAAGGGCTCACCTCTCTGGTTCCCAGAAGGGGACATGTTAGTCACCTTGTCACCTTGGGCCTCTCTATAGTCTCACACCACTCAAGCTAATATTATGTAGAACATACACACACACACACACACACACACACACACAGAGAGAGAGAGAGAGAGAGAGAGACAGACAGACAGACAGACAGACAGAGACAGACAGACAGAGCAATTTGATCTTGAAGGGACATACGTTACAGAATTGGTGGCTATACTTTACAGCTACTAGGTCACTAGGCATGTTGTGGTTTGAATATGGGATATTTACCATTGGTTTTTGTGCTGTCCTTGGCTCCTAGTCAGTGGAACTTCTTTGGGAGGTTCTGGAATCTGCAGGACTTGGGCCCACCTACAGGAAATAGGTCAGCGGGGGCATGATTAGCTGTTATACCTGGTCTGAGATCCTATCTCTCCAACACGTGTGTGTCATAGGATGATCAGATCCTCCTCCACACACACTGCCATGATGTTCTGCATCACCCAGCTGACCACAGACTGAGCCTCTGAAATTCTGAGCCAAGGTAAAGCCTTCCCTTGGAAAATCATCTGTCTCGGGTATTGATCATAGCAATGGAAAGTCAGAAACAATAGGAAGCTCTGGGCTCAGCATCCTTGCTGGGCTGTGGTAATCTCCATCAGGTTTCACCTGACGAAGACATGCCAGTGGTGATATGGAGGCAAGAGGTGACAATGGGAGTAGTAGCTACATGCACCTTTGAACCGAACAAGACTGTACACGGTGATACGGGGCCCAAAGCCTCCTCTATGCTGGGGAAGGCGTGTGGTTCTTCCTCTCTCCACTGATTACATCTCTCTCAGTGCTGAGAGAGTGGCACAGACACAGCTTGGCCCTCAAGCTACAATCAATGAGGCCCCAGTGATAACAGCACAGAAGAAGCAAAGCCAAGGGAAACTCTTGCAGAATCCTCGTTAATTGAAGTAATTAAATCAGCAGGAAGCCATCTGAACAATCATCACACTACAAGGAAACACTCGTTTTGAGCCTTAGTATAAACATCCGAATAAATAGCTATTAGTTTATATTTGTAAATACCATCAGCCTATCAGGAAATTTGCTAATAGATTTTTAATTAAGGGGAAAGGCACATTTATAGTGGGGCTGCATTATCTTCTCTTCAGATCCTCCTTCTGGCTCGAGTGTGGCGTCTTGGACTCACTTTGAGAACTGGCTTGGTGTCTCCGGCTCAAGTAATCCATAGTGCTTTGGGGTCACAGACTGGGTTACCCGGGCAGGATTTTGGTTCGCTGAAATGACTGTGTCCTCATAGGTGAAGGAAGCCCAGGGATTGCTTCCTTTGCTGTAAGAGAAGCAAGACAGCTCACATGGCGATGGGGTTCCCTTCTGAGAGGATGGAATGGTGGCACACGGGCAGCCTGAATCAGGGCAGTGCGCACAGGTACCCATGCTTCTTCCCTCGGAAGCTGGTGATAATGTTTTCAAAGGAGAATTGATAACTGACTTAAAATCTTGTGCAGTTTACAACACGTCATGCAATCCACTTATTAGGCAACTGTGATCAATGCCACCCAGCAAGTCCAGTGGCCGGTTAGGACTAGTACTCGCCGGTTAGGACTGGTACTCAGGGTCCCAGCTGTTCCTTATCTTGCTTGAACTTGACGTTTCCTGATCTACTATCAAATGATGTTTATGAAACAGTGTCTTATGGTGTAGCCTAGGCTAGCCTCAAATTCATAATCCTCCTCTTCCCAAGGGCTGAGATTACCATCATGCACCATGATGGCTGTCTTCCCTTTATGCTTTTGATGACTTTACTTGCAAGAATCTAAAGAAACTTCCCAAGGAAAACCAAACCGTTTGTATGTATATAACTTTATGTGCAAGCCCAGGGCTTTGATAATCCCCAAAAGTCAGTAATGGAACCTCCAAGGCTGTAGGTAGACCCAAGATCAGAGCCCTGGCCATTCACCCAGGGGCAGATGTAATCCAGCAGCCACAGCTAAGGCTTCGATTTCATACAAGAACTAAAGAGCTTATCTTTTTGGGTCAGAGGTGAGATTTCCCTTGTCATGGGTTCCCTTCAGCTCCGCTGTTGGCAGGTGATTTGGAGAAAAGATCAATCTCATGGAAATGACAGGGAGGCATCACCCTCATTGGGACCGTTTCGAAAGATATGTTAGTTTGTCCCTTAATGTTTAGTTGATCAGATACCTTGGAACCAGGTAGCCTCACTCATTCTCTTGCTTTTCTCTAATCCAGCCCCATACTGGGGGTTTCTCTTGGACTTGGCATTCACTGTCTCTCTTTTATGGGCATGCTCATGTTCCCACTTTCTTTGCAACATTAGAGTAATGTGATAAAGTTCTTACTTGACACACCGAGTGTTCTGTAATATGCTAACATTTCTCTATCATGTTAGTTTTGCATTAAGCTAATATGACACTAATTCAAGATGACAGGGAAAATGACTAATACAATAAGACCTTCAACTGCGTCCCTGGGGCTGCCACACGTGTCTGATTTAATTCACCTGAACCCTCACATGGACGGGCTGTGCTCAGGTGCAGTGCATCCTCTGAAGTGGAAGTCCCTGAGAAACAAAAGCAACAGACAATTCCTACCTGTTTCTTCCCACACTCCTCTACATCTCGCGGCTCAGCTCCTCAGATGCAGAAGTGCGGTAGGAATACTTCCTGATTGTGTTAAGCTTTGGAGCTGTGGATATGGGCCAAGGTCTAAGTTCTGTCAATTATTGATGGTGAGCAAGTTACTTAACTTTTCTGAGCTCCAGTTTCCTGGAAGAAATACTACATAACCTTACGGGGCAGCAGGGAGGGCAGGATGAGGTGATGCAGACTGAGGGAGTTTGGGAAATCGTACAGCTTTGATAATTTTTTTGTTGCTGTATTACTTATTTTACTGAAGATAATATCCTCAAAATTTATTTATATTGAAACTTATTCCTGTTTCTTTCCTTTTTAGGGCTAAATAATACTCTATTGTGTATGCCACATTTCATTTGCCCATTCCTTTATTGATAGGTACTTGGGTTGTTTCCATCTTTTGTCCAAAACGGACAGGCCTCCCAGGGATATCAACCAAACATAGCATATCAAGTTGCAATAAGATTAGGCATTTTATTGTTGCTGTATTATGGTATTTTATTCAGGAGATTCTTGCCAAATCAGAGTCATAAATTCTTTCTTTGGTTTTCTTCTGAAAGTTTGATAGTTTAGTTCTTATAGTTAGGCCTTTGATCCATTCTGTGTTCATTTTGGGATATGGCATATAGTAGACTCAACCACTTCTGTGTGTAGACATCCAGGTTCAACATCAGTTGTTAAAATCACTGCTTTCCACATTTCCCCCTTTTTCCTTCCTCCCTCCCTCCCTCCCCTTTCCTCCCTCTTCTTCCCCTTTTCTCTTCCTTTCTTTGTGAAAGTATCTTACTATGGCACTTAAGTTGGTCTTGAATTCATTTTATAGCCCTGACTATCCTTGAACCCTGAATCATTTGGCTTTAGCCCCATCATTTATAGGATTATACATGTGTGCAACTAAAGTATTGTAAATAAATGTGATTTATTTGTTTATTTGTGGTGCTGTAGATGAACTCAGGACTTTGGGAGTTTTTTTGGTAATAGCTGAGCTACATCCCCAGTTTATTTCTACTTTATTTCACTTGCATATTTGTTTATCTTTTAAAAGGCACGATTTATTTATAGACAGGGTCTCAGATATGTAGCCTATATTTTCCTCCAATACTACATAGCCCACACTGGCTTCAAACTTGTGATCCTGCTGCCTAAGCCTTCTCTCAGTGCTCGATTGTGCCTGGCTTGACCAAACTCTCTCTCTCTCTTTCTTTCTTTCTTTCTTTCTTTCTTTCTTTCTTTCTTTCTTTCTTTCTTTCTTTCTTCCTTCCTTCCTTCCTTCCTTTTTCTTTCTTTCTTTCTTTCTTTTTCTCTTTCTTTCTTTTTTTTTCTTCCCTTTGGTATTTTTTTTTTTTTTGAGACAGGGTTTCTCTGTATATTCATGACTGTTCTGGAACTCATTCTGTCAGGCTAGCCTCCAACTCAAGGAGATTCACCTGCCTCTGCCAGTGACATGCTTCTTCCAGTGACATACTTCACCAGTGACATACTTCTTCCAACAAGGCCACGCCTCCTAATAGCATTAATCCCTATGAGTCTATGGGGGCCATTTTAATTCAAACCACCACAGCATCTTTAGAGGGGCAGGCTGGGTTGAGCAGCATCAGCATCTTTCTTTTTCAACTTTTCGTAAAAAAAATGAACTATTTCATTTTATTTTTATTTTTTTATCATTTTTTCAAAATAACTGTCTACATTTTTTCTCTTTTGCATAATTGAAAATAGATTCTTTTCTTGTACAATATACCCTGATTATAATTTCCCCCCTCTCTACTCTTTTAGTTCCTCCACACCTCCCCTCCCCTCTCCTCTGGATCCTTTTCTGTTGCTCATTAGAAAAGAACAGGCTTCTAAGCAATAACATGAAACATGACAAAATAAAATATAATAAGGTTAAGTTAAAAACTCTCATATCTAAGTTGGACATGGCAACCCCTCAGGAGGAAGAGAACAGGAAAAAGAGTCAGAGACCCACTTTCTCATAGTCAGGAGTCCCACAAAAAAACCTAAGCTAAATGCTATGGTATATACACAGAGGACCTGGTGAGGCCTGTGTAGGTCCTGTGCTTGCTGCTTCAGTCTCCGTGAGCTCAGATGCAAGATTACTTGATTCAAAGGGCCATGTTCCCCTGGTGTCCTCCATCCGACTCCTAGAATTTTTCTGTCTCCTCTTCCTGAGCTCTGAGGGGAGAGATTTGATGGACACCTCCAATTTAGACTCTCTTTCCATAGAATGTCTGGCTGTGGGTGTCTGCATCTGTTCTTATCTCCTGCCTGGGGAGGCCTCTCTAAAGACAGCGGTAAAAGGCACCAGTCTATGTGTACAGCAGAATATCATTAGGAGTCATTTTATGACTTTTTTGGACCAGTAGTGTTTGGTTTTAGCATCAGCATCTTAACCACAGTGAGTCTTGTGTTCATGAGTGCAAATGTCTTTTGATTCATCTGCGCCAGTTTCCCAGTGTTTGGTGTGCGTCTCTCACCTGGGGATCTGAACTCTGGCCCACATTTGTGTGGCAAGCACTCTGCCTGCTGACTCAGTCTGTCCCTCTCCTTTAGAGACAGAAGTTTCACAACATTGCTCAGGCTGACTTTGAACTTATGGTCCTCCTTCCTCAGCCTCTGGAGTGCTGGTATGTGCCACTACGCCCAGAATAATGCTGTATCTTAAGTGTTTTAATTAACTTTCCATAATTATGAGTCATGTTCTGGATATTTTAAAGGATACATACGCACATGTTATAAATAACTCATTCTATGAGCCATCGTATGTATTTCATGCCCACTTATTTATTATGTGTGCTTTGTGGGTGTAATTGGACTTTTCTCATTAACTTACTTATAAGAACATTTTATATTAGATGAGATTTGGGTATATTATGTCACATTTACCCCTTTCCAGTTTTTTGGCCTTAAAATTATAACATTTTTGTAGCACCAAATTTTAATTTTTTCTTTTTTATAATCTCACACATGTATACAGCGTGTTATGATCAAGTTCAACCCCTTTGCCCTCTCTTACCCCCTCCTACTCCTGCTGACCCCCTCCTTCCCAGCCAATCTGTGTCCTCCTTGCCTCTCATTCTCTTTCTACGCGGGTCTTATATGTAGCCACAGCTGCTGTGTGCTCATGATTGCAATGGCCATGCATAGCTAGAAGACAGTATTTTATAGCACTACTCCCAAACATCTGGCTCTTACAATTTTTCTGCCACCTCTTCTGTGATGCTCCTTGGGACTTGGGAGGGGTGGTACAAAAGTCTCATTTAAGACTCAACAGTTGTGAGTTTCTGCATTAACCATTCATGGCCCACTGCAAAAACAAGCTTCTTGACCAAACCGGAGGGCAGCATTGGTCTGTGTCTAAATGCCAGTCTTAGAAGACAGTTTTAACCCTTGTCTATTCAGTGAAGCAGCAGGCTCTCTACCAGGGCTCATGACCTTCCCAGCCACAGTTCTGACCAGTTTTACAGCCCCAGGACTGAAGGTCCAATCGGAAAGCAGTCGGGAGGTCAGTGTTGCACAGTGGTCTCATCCTGTGTGACAAACTGATAATAAGCAGAATCCACAGCCGGGGGAGGCTGGTGTTGGCTCCTCCCTCCAGCAGCTGCACCACACTTCTGGTGCTCAGGATGCTAGTTAACAAGGAGCACAGTTTCCTGCTCAGTTCCAGCTTCATTACTCTGTGCCCCATATCCAAACCATGTGGTTCTTCAGCAATAGGATCTTGGTTCTTCTGGGTCTTAGTCGCAAATAAGAGCAGTGAGGAGTCTCTATTGTTTTGGGAGCCATTGGGATTTCCCTGGCCAATAATGCATAGAAAGGTATCTCTCATCTGACTCTGGATTTTCTTTGAGAATAAAACTGTGTCTTCTGGAAGAAACATTGTCCAATGACAGAGGATATCTCTCTTCAAATCTATTTTTAAAGTAGTTTCCAGTTAGCTTACATATGTGATTGGGATGCCCTTCTGTATATGTTTTTCTTATTGGTTAATGAATAAAACTGCTTTGGCCTCTGACAGGGTAGAATATAACCGGACTGGAAGAGATATATAGAGAGAGTAGGCAGAGTCAAGGAGACGCCATGTAGCTGCCGAAGGAGACAGATACCTGGGAACTTTACCTGGTAAGCCACAACATTGTGGTGACACACAGATTAATAGAAATGGGTTAATTTAAGATGCAAGAGCTAGCTAGAAATATGCTTGAGCCATTGGCCAAACAGTGTTGTAATTAATATAGTTTCTGTGTGATTATTCAGGTTTGGGCAGCCGGGAAGCAAACAAGCAGGCTCTGTTTACACAAATGAGTAGATTCTGTTGGGTCTCTCCATGCAGCCTTAGTTTTTGGTCAATCTCCTCTCTCACCACCTCTTTCTCTCCCTTCCCCAACCCCTAAAATATTTTTCTTTGTGGATTTTGGGTTTTATAGCATCCTGAGACTTATCTTTTCTGCCCTATTTTTTAATCCTGTGTTTCTACCACCTAGATCCTTGGTCTGATTCAACATTCCTTTGAGTCAGCATTTACTCAGGGGTGAGAAGTGAGTTAGAACTTGGGGTTGCTCATCCTGATGACTCATCAGCTATGGTTCATTGAGAAGAATCTCTTCTCTGCACCCACTGAACAGGGGCTCATCACATTGCATGTTTCATAAGTATCTGGATTCAGTTCTAGTCTCTTTCTTCTTTCCTGTCTGCACCTGGACCATGTTATTTTTAATTATTCTTGCTTTATATTTCCCTAGAACGAGCTTCATTTGGTCAGGGAATAGCCTGCTGACATTTTAATGAAACTATATGAGATCTAGGAGTTGTTGACCTGGGACAAAATGATATCATTACAATGCTTGATTTTTCAAAAAGAACAGAGTTCTTTTTGCTAAGTTTTTCCACTTTTCAGGCCTTAATGTTATCCTTTTATGGATACTGTACCTTTAAAGCTTATTTTTTTATTTTTGTTTTTTTATGAGGTTCTGGAGATTGAATCAAGAGTGGCATGTAGGCTGAGCAAGTACTCTCCAAGTCCTATTTTATCTTTTAAAACCTCCTACTTCTGGGTATTTTTTCTATATGTGTTCTAATTAGAATATTTGTAAATAGGAAGATGTTATCACTATGCAAAATGTAAATATTTTATTGTATTCTCTTACTTTTTGGAGGTTTTTGTTGATCTTCTCAGTTTTCATAGGCATACAGTCACATCAGGTACAAATAATCATTATTTGTCCTTTCCCTTCCCAGTTTTAACTATAATGCTTATGCAGCTAACTAAAGCATCCAGAACAATGCTAAATATTATGGTGGCTGCGTGTATCGTATTTTATTCCAGATTTCAGTGGGAATGTCACAGTAATTTGCTAGTATACATGATGATGAGTGTTCCTTTATGTGTGTTTGTAGAAGTGACATTAAAGTCGCATCTGCTTTCTAATATTTTAATAGTCCTTTTTCCAGCTAAGACCAAGTCCTGTCTGTATGTGTGTTTTCCAGCATCTTTACTAGCGTCTTTGAAGATGATTCTATCATTTTTCTAAGTTGACATGTGGCTATAGTGAGTCCTAATGATCGGTCTTTGCATCTTAAATCTTGGCATATTATTCTTTTAGCACGCTGCCAGAATGCAAGTGCTGATATTTTATTCAACATTTTTGCATTACTATTCATAAGTAAGAGTTACTCTGTAATATGCTATCTACATCAAGTTTGGGTTTAAAAGTTGAGCCAGCTTTGTAAAGAGAAGTCAGGCCCGTTCCTTAATAATGGGGCAGTTTAAGCAGTGGTCAGAGTTATTGATCTGCTCCTCAAGGCTGATAATTTCCCTCCAGGTTTATGTCCAGCTCCTCTTTATTTTAGGTGGCTCACTCTTCGGTTACTTTTCTAAATTGCTTTTAAAATAAGTGTATTTGGACTTTTGCCTTTTCGTGGGTCAGATGTGATTATAGTTTTCTAGGAAATTACCTATTACATTACAGTCTTCGAGTTGAAATTAAAATGCTGTCTTAGCCCCCTTTTCGTGATCTCTTTTATTATTATCTCCATAATATCTTTTGAAATTTAATATGTTTTAATACATTCTGCTTTCTTCTTTTATTTACTAGAATACCCAAAGGCATGTCCATTTTTATTACTGTTTCTTTTTTTATAAATGAGTTTTAAATTTTTGTTTATTTATTTTTATGTATATGGGTATTTTGTCTGTATGTCTGGTATCTGTAGACACACCACTTGTGTGTCTGGTGTCTGTAGAGGCAAGAAGAGGGCATTGTGAACTGCTGTGTCGTGCTGAGACTTGAACTTGGGTCCTTTGGAGGAGCACTCTGGGCTTTTAACCACTGAGTCACCTCTATGGTCCGTTTCTAAGGAATCAGGTATGTATGCCAGGTGGTGGTGGCATACACCTTTAATCCCATCACTCAGGAGGCAGAGGCAGGTGGATCTCTGTGATTTCGAGGCCAGCCTGGTCTACAGAGAATTCATACACAGAAAGACTCCATCTCGAAGGAAAAGAAATCATTTTCAGTTCATTTGCTTGTCATAACCCTGCTTTTATGCCATTACTAACTGTTTTTATTTTTGCAGTACTGAGGATTGAATGTAAAGCCTTGTGCATGCCAAACAATTTACCACTGAGCTACCACTGAGTTTCTTCTTACTTGGTATTTTGAAATAGGTCTCACTAATATGTCCAGGCTGGCCTTGAACTTGAGACCTTCCTACCTCAGTCTCATGATATTTGGGATTACCGGTGGCACCGGCATGCCTAGCTAATATTGCTCTTACATTTCCTTTTTTATTTCCTCAAATTTGATTCATTATTCTATTATTTTAGTTTTAGAAGTATTTTTATCTTTTTATTCTTTCTACTGTCATAGCACATATACTTTGAGCCTTTCCTTTTGATCCCGAGTGTTCCTGCTGCTTTATTCTATAGGTTTTTACACAGTCTTTTTGTCAGTTGGGATAACCCAACCTTTTTGACTTGGGTTTTATCTTAGTATATTTTTATTAATTTCTGGTCATATTTCTTTGCTCCTGATACTGAAACTTCATCCTAACAGAGGTTTGTGAGTTGACCAGCTTACTCTTATGTAGACAACCACATCTGCCAAAAATTCAAGCTTTCAGGGCTACTGCCGTGTCCAGAGTCAGGTTTGTCTGGGTTCTCCCTGACTTCTGGCTCTTCAGTCTTTCTGCTCTCTGTCCTGAGATGTTCTTTGAGTCTTGGGCGAGGGATTGTGGTATAGATGTCCCATGGACAGAATCCTACAATAGGTCAGCCCTTGACATGAAGATTTTAGAGATGATAGTTGCTTTGCGAGGTGACTCAGGTGGCAAGGGAAGAAGCAAAGAAGATAGTAACACAGGAAATCAAAGGGGGGAAGTGATCAGCAGGAGGGCTGATCCCACTAGGAACCTCCGGAAGACTGCTCTAGACACATCTACCCATCCAAGGGTAGATCTGGGTTACTCACCCGTCCAGCCTGGTCCTTCAGACTATAACATGTGACACTCTGCCCTGCTCCTTTGAGAAGGGCATGCTCCTGAGGCAAGAATGAGTTCTTGAGCATCGTCCCGGGGCTTGGAATAGTAAGTGACAGGCCCATCCGAGAAGCATGAGCGGCGAGAGATTATGGATGGGACATAGCAGCATCCACACAAGTGACTCTTCTCTTTGCAGGTGATGGAGTTTCTGGGATGCTGAGTCAGAATATTCTGAGACAATTCCCCTCCTCCTTGCCCATCTTTTTCTCTTTCTGGATTTAGAATGTAGCCTTGTTAGACTCTAAGTTTGGCTCAAGAGATGGAGAATCTAAGACGGCTGTAAATATTTTCTATGGAGGGCACAGATTGTTTATACACATTCCTGTTAGAGCAAAGCAGGAAGCAGTGTCAGCTCTGGTGGGACTTCACCTTTGTAAGAAGCGTCGGTAAAAGCTGCACACCCCTCTAGAGGCTCTGTTTAAAAAATATTATTTTGGCTAAGCATATTAGGATGTACGAACTTGCAATAAGTAGGTGTGGGCATCTTACTGAGAGGTCATTACCCCCATTTTCATTTCCGGGAAGACTGCAGTGCCTCGGGCTGGCCTGGCTTCTGTGAAACTTGCTTCTCAAGACTGCCGCCTTCCTCTCTTCCGTCCTTTACGTTCCCTCCTTTCCTTCTTGTCCCCATGCCACAGTTTGATTTCTGGCATTTTCTTCACACATATGTATCTGTATGTGTCATGTTTCTCCTGAGAACTTGGAAAGTTCAATCTCTTTTAAAAAAAATAATATTCTCAAAATAGTAGTTTGCCCTTCCTTAGATGCGCTCATTTTAGGCGTAGGATGAGTGTTTTTGTTTGTTTATTTTTGTTTTTGTTTATGTTTTTTTCCTTACTCATTATGCACTGGAAACTGATCTTGGACTCTTGACCCTTCTGCCTCTGCCTCCTGAGTGTTGTGATTTTAGGCAAGCACCAAGCACCACCAAACCTGACTAGTTGGATGAATTTGACAAGTGTAAACATTTTTTTTTTTAGTTTGAATGTTGCCACTTCCCCCATAAGATAGAGATCTTGTCATTATCCTCTAAAGTTCTCTTGTGGCATTTTGTTTGTTTATTTAATTAGCAAAGTAGGTTCTTGCAATGTATTTCTTGCTGACTTTGAACTCATTATGTAATCCGGAGTGATCTTGAACTCTGGTCCTCCTATCTGAGCATTCCAAATTCTGGGACCAGAGCTGAGTACTGCTACGCCTGTCTCTTCTACATTGTCTCTGGACCTTGCCACATAATCTCTTTTCGCTTCCTTTTCTTACCTTACTAGTTCTTTTCTTCCAACTTTTCTTTGTGATCTTGCTTCATAGAGAGTGTATTCTCTTTGAAGTTTTGATCCTGAAGAGAAATGATGCTCATCAGTTTAACTGACTGCTAGCTGGTGTGTGTGTGTGTTTGTGTGTGTGTGTGTGTGTGTGTGTGTACGCACGTGTGTGTATGTGTGTGTGCATGTGCTCTTCACTTAGCTTTTTGCTTTCCTTTTATTTTCTTGTATTGTATCCACACAAGTATGTATACATGTATATCTATCTATTTATCTATCTATCTACCCACCTTCAATCTATCATTTGGCATCTACCTATTTCTCAACCTATCTATCTATTCATCTACTTATCATCTGTCTAGTTTTTTTTTTAAACTACCCATGAGTAATTGTTTGTATTTTGTGAGGCTCTTGTCTTCCTCTGTAACTGATGCAAGTGGATAGGCCTGTAAGGAGTTGATCCTAACACTCTTGCTGGAAGTAGACATTGAGTTAGATGTGATCTTGATTCGCAAATTTAAAATTCAAAAGTCATTGGTGTTATGAAACAGATAAGCAATGCGCACTAAATATGAGCTAGCACCAGTGCTTTCCTGGACCTCCACAGTAGCCTACAGGCTGCCTCGCCTTCCCTCATTCCCCTGGGCTTTCCTTGGAAGAATTACCTGGTTCCATAAGCTGAGCTTTGGGGGGCATTAGGCAGGGGCACCCATCCCATCCAAGGCCAGCATGTGACTTTTCCTGTCCAGTCAGATTCTCTGTGCTAGAAATTTGAACTGTACATATGTATTTTCTACCAGTGTACAAAACAATGGATTTCATTATGGCACTTTATACACGTTTATTGTATTTTGCCCATATTTTTCATCCCCTCTGCTCTCTTGTTCCTGGTTTCTCTCCCACTGTCCCTTTGTCTCATCTTAAATAGGCTCCTTTAACTTTCATGTCACATCCCTCCCACAAACCTGCACTGCCACATGCCCCCATACACCCCCAGACTCTGCATATGAGAGAAAATGTGGGGAAATTTTCCTGAATCTGGCTTATTTTGCTTGGCATGATGGTCTCCAGTTCTACACATTTTCCTTCATAATTTCATTCTTTATGGCTGAGCAAAACTCCACGTTGCATGTTTACTACACTTCCCTTGCCCATTTGCTGATGTCCAGTTAGACTGGTTCCCTGTCTTGGCCATCGTGGGTAGTACTGCATAGACATCTCTGGGATGTGTTGACTTGGGTTCCTTTGGGTATTTATGCAAGAGTGATTTAGCTGGATCATCCAGTATTTCTATTTTCATCTTTTGAAGAGCCTCCATCCCAATTAGAATTTGAATTTTGAGCAGCATGCAATGAAGACTGAAAAGGAGGAGAAGCTATTTTTTCCCATTAGCTGCGCCAGGAGCAACAATTAATCCTTGCCTTCAAGCCAGCTTCTCTATGTGCTCCCCAGCCCTCCACTGGGCGCACTTCTAAAAGTTTACCACGGGGGAATCGGAGGCTCCCAGTCAGGAATTTGCCCTCACAGTCATGGTCGCAGGGTAAAGGCAATGCTTTTAAGGCAAATGTGGAAATAGTAAATAAGTGACATAAAGGATGGAGTCAGGGGAGGTGACAACAGAGGGGAGGGCTAAAGGAATGAAAGAAAAAAGGGGGGTGGGAAGAAATGTCGTGGAAGGGAGAGGAAAGAACAAGAGAATATAAACAGGTAAAGATACAAAAACAAGCAAGCAAAAACCTGAAAGATCTCCCCATAATTAGAAAGTTTGAAAATAAATATAAGAAGGAATTCAAAAACAAAAACCAAAACCCCTAAGAATTAAAAAAACAAAAACCTGAAAAGCAGTAAGGCAAAGTCATGATGCTAAAAGTACAACAGACATTAAAAGAGGAATTATGGGGAGATGGGGAAAAGGAAAAAGAAAGAATAATTCTCTAACAACAAACACTGTGTAAAGTTGTAGGAATGCATGAAGAGAAGAGAGAAAAAGCAAAGTTTTTTTTTGATATGATAAAGTGTAGTTACTATGAAAAGTGCAGTAAAAAGCTTCAGAAGACAGACAAGAGGAATGAAAGAGACAGTGTGTGAGAACAACGTGCTTCTGGGTTCTTAAGGACTGGAGACTGTCAGTCCTGCGCATGGGCTGATGAGTCTGGCCTTTCCTGCGGTGCAGGCCAGAGCTGAGCGTGTATCGGATGAGAGTCCCGCATCTGCTGTGTTCATCTTAGTGGTGTTTCTCCTCTTTATATTATGATCCTCTGCATCCACTGGGCAATCTGTGGGCTCGACAGCCTTGTGCTCCCCTCCCCATATCTGCAGACTGGCTCACTGATGTTCTAACTAGTGATGGCGGTTTGGTGGTGGTGGTGGTGGTGATGGAGTTGGTATGTCTCCCAAGTGCCGTGGGAGTGTGGAAGGCATCCATAGCATCAGGTCTATATGGGCCCCAGGACCTGCCTTGGTGCTTCCCAGTCCCAGAGGTATTGCTTACCTCAATGGAGAGAAATAGTTTTGGGTGTCAAGCACTCTGCTGGAACTTCAGGGTTTTGGACTCAACAGCGATGAACACAGAAAGGCGCCTCCCGAGGTTGGTCCGCACTCTGACCTCAGGCTCAGCTTGCCACATTCTTGGGTTATTCTCAGAGGATGAAGTGTGCGTCCTGACCACCGAGCCAGTGTTACCTTTTCTTGTGGACTTCCTGTGTGCATCCACCCCTCTGGTTCACCACTGCCTCTCAGGACTGTTTTCATCCTGGGGCTTTGGCAGGTTAAATTCAGGCTCCTGATGTGTGGTTCTTTCCTGTTCTCAGATTCGCAGGGTAGGTCAGTTTGAAAGCTTCCTCTCAAGGTAGCACCTGGCTACTGCCCTCCAAGTCTTACGGGGGTATATTACGGTTCTCCAGAGCAGTGGTTCTTAATGCTGCGACCATTTAATCTAGTTCCTCATGTTGTGGTGACTCCCAACCATAAAATTATTTTCATTGCTACTTCATAACTGTAATTTTGCTACTGTTATGAATTATAATGTAAATATCTGTGTTTTCTGATGGTCTTAGGTGACCCGTTACAGGATCATTTGACCCCCAAAGGGGTTGCGACCTACAGGTTGAGATCCACTGCTCTAGAGGAACAGAATGGACCCATATCTGTCTGTCTGTCTGTCTGTCTGTCTGTCTGTCTGTCTGTCTGTCTGTCTGTCTATCTATCTATCTATCTATCTATCTATCTATCTATCTATCTATCTATCTATCTAAAGGGGACTTATTAGGATGGCTTATGGGCTGTGATCCACCTAGTCCAACAATGTTTGTCTCTCAAAGGAAAGTCTACGAATTCAATGGCTTTTCAGTCCATGAAGCTGTTTGTCTCAGCCTGTCTTCAGTATATGCCAGAATCCCAAAGAGTTGGGCTCTAGTGCCAGTGAAGGAATGAACTTGCCAGTGAGAGTGAAGGCAAGCAGGCAAAGAGCAAAAGCGTCCGTGTCCTTTAGATAGGCTGCTACCGGAAGATGAGGCCTGAATTTAGGGTGGGTCTTGCCACTTCAAATTATCTAGATTTAAGGTGGGTCTTCCCAACTGCATGGGTTTCAGTTAATTCCAGATGTAGTTAACTTGATAACCAAGACTAGCCATTGCAGACGGCGAATAAGGGATTCCTTTCCACCGTGACCACAGGACTCACCATCACAAAACCTGGAATGGAATTCAGGGCATCTGTGAGCTTGTACCCAGGCTAGGATGCGAGTCCACCTCTCTTCACCTGAATCTCCTGGCTTACCTTGAATGAGGCTGGTGCCCTGGTCCATGTGGCTGCAACTGTGTTTGGCTTGCTTATGTTTTGTGTCTCTCAGCTTCCTCCCAGCCCTTCTCGGCTGTTCTCCACCACTTCTGTGTGTTTCCCCAGGCTTCCCTTTTCTCTGTTCGCAACAGAGTCTGCTCCTTCTTGTACCCACTCTTCTCGCTGGGGGCCATATGGAGGCAGCTTCTAGTCTTCCATATTACCTGGAAATCTGTTGTTTTTATTTATTATTGCAAGAGTGAGTGACAGGCAAGCTGTTGTACCAGTGATCTTACAGTGGAGAGGCTTAAGAAGAGGGATATCAAACTTGATGCCAGCCAGGAGTGAGATCTAGTTTCAAAAACAACCAAGTAGATGGGGATGGTGGCGGCTAGAGACATGGCCTAATAGATAAAGTGGCGGCCTCACAGGCATGAGGACCGGAGTTCAGATCCCCAGAACCCACATAAAAAAGCTGGGCAGGTGCGGTGACTGCCCATAATCCCGGCACTCTGGGGAGGCAGAGGGGATCGCTGGCAGGCAGGCTAGCTAGAGAAGTCAAATCTGTGAGCTCCTGGTTCAGGGAGAGACTGTACCTCAGGGGACAAGCTGAGAAGCAATTCAGGAAGACACTGACATCAAGTTCATGTCTTTACATGCACAAATACATGTGTATCCACATACATGTGGGCATGCACATATACATGTATAGTACACACACGTACTAGACAAAATGATACATGTTCATATGTTCTATATTTCTATAGGAACATTACCAAACAAAGATCAACACAAAGGAGGAATATTAAATCTAATCATTCTGCCATAGAAGCTGATAACACTTGACGTGTAATTTTCTAGATATTTCCTTATTTATACTGTGTATTCTCATTTTTCAGGTAAAGATAAGCTTAGGGAAGGTGGGTGTTTATATGACCCTTTATCTCACCATTTCGGCAATTCTGTCTTTTTAAACAACGTCTGTACAGCGCGGACTAGAGGTCCTGGGCTGCTGCAGCTAGACGGGGAACAATGTCCTCAGGCTCCTTCAATGAAATCATGTGACTTTGTACTTCTTCAGCCAATGAAACCTCTTGAGAAAGAACCCAACGACTGGCCGTGGTAGGGCACACCCATAATCCTAGTACTCAGGAGTCTGGGTTGGGAGGGTTCGGCTGCCTGGGTTACATCCCTGTGTAAAGAACCCCCCTCATCCCCATCACACCCTTCTCTCCTTCCATTTTCCTTTCCCTGAGAAACCTGTCTTGGGAGCCAAGAGACATGAGTTGGCGCTGGGAAACTGGTATGGGGTAGACTGTGAAAGGAAAACATAAGGAACCCTGTCAGAGCTCAGGACAGATGGACAGACTTTTTGATGCCACATTCTGATGCCCAATGTAACAGATGACAATTAGCAGCCACCAGCTGTTAAGTGACTGTGAATAAAATTAGTCCTTTTTTTTTTTTTTAAAAAAAAAAACTCATTTAGCAAAAGCATTTTAACAAACCCAGCAATGGATGTTTGTTGGCAGCCCAGGGGCTACATGGCCCTGGGAGGGGTGGTTATTTGCTGCAGATGAGGATGCTGCTGCTACCATCTTGCAGGTCAGCATGAGCTTCTCTGAATGCAGGGAAGTGGGCTCTGTGATGCAGCCCTCTAAGGCCTGACCTTACACAAGTTTCCTTTATAGTCTCCAGAGTCCTGGTCTTCTGGCTCCCACCTCATGCTCATTGTCTTCGTGGGCTCTAGGGAAGAACTTTTGAAAACACGAGTTTGCATCATGCCCCTGTTTAAAACCCTCCTATGCCAGCCAATAGCAACACACAACTCTGCAGGACACACAGAGTCATCCAGCAGGGTACCAGGGCATCTGAATCTCGTTCCCCAGCGGCATCCACACCCATCCTTGATTGTTTGGACGTGGCTACACCTGCAACATGCCAAGACGGCTTCCCGACTGGGCTCCCGCCGTGCTTGCTCTTCATTGTCAACTTGACTGGATGATGCACACTCACCTCAGAGACAGACGCACGCCTCTGGGGTGTTCAGAAAGGATTATCGAAGGGGAAAGGCCTGCCCTGACTGTGGATGGTACCACCTCTAAATCCAGACAGAACAAAGTGGGAAGGAGAACAGCAGTTGAGTGCTTGTCTTTCTCTCCTTCTGATCGCGGGCGCACAGAATGTGAACTGCTCCATCCACCACGCCTTCCCGCTATGAGAGAAGGAGCCTCTCTGAGCCGTGAGCCGGAGATTTCCCCTGCTCTAAGCTGTCTCAGTCAAGCGATTTGATAAAAACTAAGACAGGGCCTTTGTTTCCACTTTTCCCTCATCTAGGAACTCTTTTCTGGGGGCACACAGGGACTCCCTACCCTCCAGGATAGTTCTCATGTGTCACTTATTTTTTTCTGACTATCAGATGATGTGGCCCCCTTGGCTTCCAGTTGCTCCTTTTCTGTCTAACCCTATTTTATTTCTTTAATTTTGCTGATCACTATGGAATGCATGGTGTTTCCTCTTCTATTCTTTTTACTGCCATGCCCACATGCATGCCTCAAATATAAGCTTCGAAAGGCAGGCATCTTGCAGCGAGGACAGTTCTAGCTTGTGTAATGTCACGTCACCTACCATAAAGAAATTGTAACTAGTTTGGAATGATGAGACACACCTGCAAATTCCGGCTCTCCAGAGGCTGAGGTAGGAGGATCAGGAATGTGAAGCCAGGTTGGGCTACAGCCTGGGTTACACGGTAAGACAGCCTCACAGCAACGAAAAGCAGGAGTAGGGGAGATGGTGCAACTGGCAAAGTGCTGGCCGCGTAAGCATGAGAACCCGAGTTCAAGCCCCAGTATACATGAAAGTTCACATAGATTATGTATGTGTAATCCAAGTGTTGGGGAGGCAGAGACAGGAGTCTATCTGAGGTTTGCTGGCCAGCCAGTCTAGCTGAGCCATTGAGCTCCGGGTTCAGTGAGAGGCCACCACACATTTATACAGACATGTATGCATACTTATGTACAGATATATATATATATATTCATGAACACACAGAGACATACACACAACCCCCAATGTGAAATTTTCTCTCCCTAAAATAAACCAACTAAAAATATACTGTAATAAGCAAAAAGATGCTTAATGGTTTTCCTGGACAAGCAATGTTTTCCTTTATAAGTTCAAAATATGGAAGGGGACAAATCCTAAGCCCCTTTCCTCCATTTCTGACTATCAGATGATGTGGCCCCCTTGGCTTCCAGTTGCTCCTTTTCTGTCTAACCCTATTTTATTTCTTTAATTTTGCTGATCACTATGGAATGCATGGTGTTTCCTCTTCTATTCTTTTTACTGCCATGCCCACATGCATGCCTCAAATATAAGCCTCGAAAGGCAGGCATCCTCCTTTGGTGTCAGGGTTAGGTATATCAAAATATCTGTAAATCGTCTTTCTGTCCTACATCGTAGGTGGGAGGGGAAAGAATTTGGCCATGACATTCTTTCTTGGATACACACCATAACTATTAAGACCCTCGGCTTCTTGTTGCAGGTGCAGGGCTCCTGACCACCAGCACTTACCTCTCTCTGCCTGAGAACTCCGGGACATCAGGTTGGTACTGGCACTCAAACATGGTGAAAACACTAGGGAGTTAGTGTTCCCTATGCCCAGTCCTCATGCAAGGGCTGATGGGGACTGGTAGGGAAAAGCCCCAGTTGTCTTATTTCAAGGATACTTTCCATCATTGCTAAGAATCTCCCATCAGCCAGTTACTCAAAGTGGTAATGGGCTTAGTATACATCTTGGATTAGCTGTCTTTCTCCCCTATTCTACTACCTACATTTTCTGGGGGTTATTTATCAAATGCATGACTTGCACTTTTGTCTGAAGGGAGTTAAACATGAAGAAGGAGATGAGGAGGAGGAGGAGGAGAAGAAGAAAGGGGATGGGGAAGTGGCTCGGTTGATAATATGCTTGCTTTGCAACAAGAAGACCAGTTTGGATCCCCAGAATCCATCTACAAAAACATGCGGATGCAAGAATGAACCTGGAATCCCAACACGGAGGAGGTGGAGACCAGAGGAGTCAGTCTAGTAGAATCTGTGTGCTCCAGGCCTGTCTCAAAAACTAAGGTGGAGGAGGGATTAAGAAGATACCTGGTGTCAACCTCTAGCCTCCACACTCATGAGAAATACATGTACACACATGATTTAGAATAAAGATTATGCATTGTCCAATATCATTATGAAGAAGGCATTGCCCCGTGCATGCTGTCCACAGTACTAGTCACTGTCTACTAGCTGCCAATGTGGACTGATTTACTTAATTTCTTTTCACAGGAATATTTGTTTAGTTAATGTGGGGTTTTTAATTACTTAATTTTTATTTTTTAATTAAAAAGATTTATTTATTTTTATTTTATGTGTATGGATGTTTTGCCTGCATGAATGTCTGGGCACCATATGGGCCAGAAGAGGGCTTTGGATTCACTACATGGCTCATTACAGGTGGCTTTGAGATGCCACATGGGTTCTGGGAACAGAACCTGGGTCCTCTGGAAGAGCAGCCTGTGCTCTCAACTGCTATGCCATCTCTGCAGGCTTAGTACGGTTTTTTTTTTTTAAGGACATCTTATGGCGTACAGTATAAGTTTCCTCTGATTTCCTTAGAAATTTCTATCTTAGCCACTCTTCTACTGCTGTGATAAAACATGACCACATCAGCTCATAAAAGAAAGCACTTAATTGGGGCTTTCTTACAGTTTCAGAGGTTTAGTCCATTATCAGCATGGCAGGAAGCATGGTGGTACACAGGCAGACATGATGCTGGAAAAGGAGGTGAGAGTTCTACATCTGGATCCTCAGGAAGCAGGGAGAGAGTGACACTGGGACTGACTTGTGCTTTTGAAATCCCCAAAGCCCACCCCCAGTGATACACTTCCTCCAACAAGGTCATATCTACTCCAACAAGGTCACATCCCCAATTTCTCTCAAGTAGTGCTACTTCCTAATGACCAAGGATTTAAACATATGAGCCTATAGGGGCCATTCTCATTCAAAACACCACAATCATCATAGGATTCTCTGACGCATCAAGGTCTTTAGTGCTAGATATGGGCCACAGCCCTTGGTTGTGATGTACCAAAGTATCCTCAGGCATTGTCAGATGGCCCATGGAGGAAAAATTCCCTCAGTTACTGCTGTTTCCAAACACACCCCAGTTTTCCTAGTCTATGCCTGTATCCAGTTTCAGCCACACTCTCTTAGAGGTTGGGAATGAATGTATCCTGACTCAAACTCTTTCGAAAGAGCCCCCCATAAAACACATTCCTGGCAGCCCACTAATTACAGCCCCTTGAGAATTTGAATTGTGTCCATTTAGCTAAGCTATAGCTACGTCTTACAGAAGCCCTTTCCTCAATTTCCCAGAGTCCCCTACCTTGCACGGGCCTGGGTGACACTGATCTAGAGAGAACTCGTAAGAGAGAAGGAGCATGGAAGTGGGGTGTGCCGTGTTAGTCTCCAGGGCAGCCACAGGGGCCAGTGCTGGTGCTGCTCACACCGGCTTACACTGCATAGGGGCTGAGAGGGGGACCCCAGCTTCTCCCACTCCTATTGCTTCGTTCTTCAGCTTTTCAGAACCCTGGCTTAGGCTCTTGGGGAGCTCACGGTTAAGGGTTGGCAGGTTCCTCGCAGGTCATCTGCATCAAGAATGCCAGGCGTTTGGAGGCAGTAAGAGTTTGCGTGAGTTTCTGTGAGAGCCAGGTGCCAGTTCCAGCTCTTCTACATGGTGCTGAAATGTCCTTCTGGTTCCAGTGCATCCTTCTTCACCCTCACTCATGCTTATCTTCCTTTCCAGCAGTCAGGCCTACTGACTTCAGGTTCAGACTTGGGACAACGGAGCTTTGCAGATCACTAACTGGCTTCTATAGTCACTAGGGACCTAAAACCTATAGCAGGCCTATCCTACCAATCATGGTGGTTCTGTTTCTCTAATGAAGCACATCTGGAAGATACCCACCCCTTCATCTTCTGGTACATCCTGGTTGACAAGTTGCTCATTCAAAAGGAATCCATTGGATTGCATCTTCTAGTGTCTTGTCCTTTCTGTCCCTGGGGCCATTGGTCATTGGGTGACCTCTCTCTCTCTCTCTCTCTCTCCCTCTCTCTCTCTCTCTCTCTCTCTCTGTGTGTGTGTGTGTGTGTGTGTCTTGTGTCTCAAGGCATCAGAGTCTCTTAATATTGATATAAATGAATTTTCTGATGTGAGAGTCAAGAGAGAATTCTTCACTGGGAACAAGTGTTATATGTGGGAGGAAGCCCTTCTGTATATGTGTTGCTTTTATTGGTTAATGAATAAAACTGCTTTGGCCTATGGCAGGACAGAATATAACCAGGTTGGAAGAGATATATAGAGAGAGTAGGTGGAGTCAGAGAGATGCCATGTAGCTGCCAAAAGAGAAAGACACTGGAATAGAACCTTACCTGGTAAGCCACAACCTCCTGGTGATACACAGATTAATAGAAATGGGTTAATTTAAGATGTAAGAGTTAGCTAATAAGAAGCCTGAGCTAATAGGCCAGACAGTATTGTAATTAATATAGTTTCTGTGTGATTAATTGGGTCTGGGCAGCTGGGAAACAAACAAGCAGTCTCTGTCTACACAAGTGGTCTACAAAGACTCAGGCCAAGTCCTTAAAAACTCAGTATTTGGGAGTCCATCTCATTTGAGGGCATGCATTCTCTTCTCTCTCCTCAGATCTATTCAGGGTCATGTTTCTTTACATAGGCAGGTGTCTTGTCACCTTGTGCACAAGGAGTTAATTTACCCAACGGTCTGTGGACTCTGTGGGTTATTTCATATTTATTTCAATTATACAAGTATCCTGGGCCAGTGTATTTATTTTAAATCACATTATCTGCAGCTTCCAAGCATGTGTCAACAGAAAGAACGGTTTCAATTTAGTAGACTTTGAAATGGTGTGCAGTTTATCCTCACTTCAATTATACCCTCTACAGTAAGTCATGGGCAGCTTCGGGATTATTCAGGAAAGCGTAATGCTATCTGAAAGCATTGATTTTCCTTCCTCTTCAGGAGCAGTTCACTGAAGGATGCGCTGGAATTTTCTTTAAGGAAACACAAAAATACATTTCTTAACTGCAGCTTCTGAGAAATCTCAATTTTAGGTGGTGGTGGCGGTGGGGTTGATGCTGGATGAAACTGCCAACCAAGTTTCTGACTTTTAAAGAAACAGCGGCAAAGCCAGCTGCAAGGGGATGCCCAGAGCAGGACTCCAATTTCCCAGCTTCAAACAATGGGAGACGGAACGAAGGAGGAGCAGACGGTCAGAGAATCTTTGTTCTCTGTTAACTTATGAATAATCATTTATTTACCAAGCCCTGGGCTAGGGGCTACAAACACAGTGGTAGACAGTAAAGACAGAGCTGGTTTCATGGACACATGACCTGTGCAGTTACTCAAGATCACACACAAAGAGGTTAGTTTAGTATTGGCTGGTCGCTGTGAGAGGCGGCCCTTTCCCAGCTGGGGAGTGTAACAGAGAGGGCAGTGTAAAGGGAGGAAAAGCTTCTCCTGGCTCAGAGTGTCAGGAGTTTATTTCCACTGGCGAGTACATTGGTCCTACAGTGTCCAAAACCACTGTTTCCCTCTGGCTCTCCCAACCCCTGGCTCTTACCGTGTTTCCAACCCCTTGTCCAAGATAGTCCTTGAGATTTCAATAGAGGGGTGTGGTTTAGATGCCCTGTTTGCACAGTGGTTCTCAACCTGTGGGTGGCGAACCCCCTTGGCATTGAGCGACCCTTTCACAGGGGTCGCCTAAGACCACGGGAAAACACAAATATTTACGTTACAATATTCATAATTACTGTTCATAACAGTAGCAAAACTATAGTTAGGAAGTAGCGAGGAAATCATTTTCTGGTCAGAGGTCACCAGAACATGAGGAGCTGTGTTAAAGGGCCGCAGCATTAGGAAGGCTGAGATCATCCCATTTGTGCCTGAGTACCCTCTGCCTTTGACCTGTTGGGAGTCTCTGAATTAACTACCATCCACTGCACAAAGGCAGGCTCACTTCTTCTTTCCCTAAATAATTACCTGCTCTCATGAGAGCTAGTTTGCTCGAAAGACCAGCATTAATCCTTCCTCAAAGGTGTTCGTTCCCCCCAGTACTTCCTCTGGACTTTACTTCTTTGAAGTTCAAGTACTTAATACATTGGGAAGCTAAGCATCTTGGTTTTGGTGAGGATCCAATGTACTGAAACTGTAGCAATAGGTACAAGAGATCTAGTCTATCTGGATCCATTGAAGACCCTGGAAGCAGACATCCAAGGGGCAGGGTTTATACAAGGAGAATGCTGTAGGGCCATCATTCCACATTGGGGAGCATTGTGTATAAAGGCCTCCAGGGCCGGAAGCAACTTGGCCTATTAGAATCAGAGAGGAGGCCTCTGAGAAAGTAAGGACGCAAGATGGGATTCTCTCTGCCTAGGATACCAACATCTGGATATATTGTGGTCAGAGTTACACTGATTGTTCCAGCTGGACACCTGAAATGACCCACGACTCCTTTTTAATTATTAATGTCTGATCTATGAATTAACCTAATCTCCTTAATATAATAGTGCTCCGGACGGTGGAGGGCTGCTTCAAAATCTCTTGCTCAAAACTAGGATTAGTTCTAAGTTACTTGGAAGTAAATGATACATGGTGATAATTACTTATCATTTACTCAAGAGTTCAGATGGGGCTGGGTGTGATGGCACATACCTTCAGTTCCAGGGCTAGAAAGTGAGAGGTGGGTGCATCTCTGTGAGTTTAAGTCCAGCCTTGTCTACGCAGTGAGTTAGTTTCAGGCCAGGTCAGTCAGGTCTACGTAGTGACATCCCATCTAAGAAAGAAAGAAAGGGGGGAGGGAGGGAGGGAGAGAGAGAGACAGAGACCCACAGAGAGAGACACACACACACAGAAAGAGAGAATGAATTCAGAGGGAAGAAACGCGCGTGTTAGTTCTTCTCATATCACTGTGGCTACAGTACTTAAAGAGACAGGACTATTTTGGCTCATGGGGTTTCAGTCCCTTAAGGTGGGGAAGGAGTGGCCCAGTTCATACCAGTGGGGGCCCATGGTGGAGTTGTTCACATCACTGCATAGCAGAAAGCAGGGACCCCAGACCAGAATCAGGACAGACAGAACCTTCAAAAGCCTTCTGCCAGCTAAGCCCCACCTTTTAAAGCTTCCACAACCTCCTAAATTGGCACCACCAGGGGGCAAGGAGCCAGAACAGAAGCCTGTGAGGATCCAGACGGTGAGGACATCATTCACAAGCTCCCCTCAAGTCTTGGCAGTGCCTCTGTATGTGGTTGTAACATGCCGTCTCGCATTATGTGTTAAATATGAATCATTTACTTTCGTCTGTTCTTCCTCAGCCTCTTTGGCCCTTACCCGCAGAGGTCCCCGGACCTCACCTTTGTCCCTCTGCAGTGGCTATGAGTTTACAGTTTGTTTCTTTGTCACTCTTCCCCAAGGCTGGAGAGAGAGCTTCTCTATTAAAGGCTTTTTACAGGTATGGGTGAGATTCCACGCTACCTGTGATGGGGGAAATGGAATCCAGTGTACATTAGAAAGCTGGTCGGACTGAAAGACTTGTCATGTGAGGTCATGGGGAACAGGGAAACTGGGCGGGCAGGCAGGGGACAGCGTAAGGGGAGGAGGGGGCGTGTCCAACGATGATTACTTAAATAGCTCCGTAAATCCCATTTCAAAAGACGGTCCATATGTTCACTGAATTGATCTCTTTGGACACATAGAAGAAGTATGTAAAATAAAAGAACAGAGAACCCCAACAGATGAACCTTCTCTGGTTCTGTGTTCACTGTGGTGTCGAGCTGAGACCTCACTTAATGGTCTGTTAAAAAAAAAAATCAGACAGAGCTGGCTGACAATCATTAGTATAGGAATAACTTCAGGCTCAGTGACAGCGGCAGGGCTTAAAATAAATTTATCAGCAGGACATGGCGGCACACACCTATAATCCCAGCTACTCAGGAGACTGCGGTAAGAGGATTGGAAGTTTGAGGATAGTCTGGATAAATTAATGAGACCCTGTCTCACAGTAAACTAAAAAGTAAAATAAATTCAAGAAGAAGGGGGAAAAGGAGGCATCTGGGAAGCTTAGTGGTACCCTTTGTGTCCATTCTGTAATACAGTGGAAACAAAGTTTTCGGAATCTCATTGAATTTATTCAGGAGATCTGTATTTGTTGTATTGGCAGGGTTTGACAGACGCTACAGGTGTATTTGATTGTGCACTGTCTCGCAGGAAGTTTTCTCTTTCTAAGAGATGGGCCTCAGGAGCATCGTGGGAAGTGGAAGGCTTCTCCAGGAGTGACCCTTCAAAACCTGGCCACCTCACAGCCTTTCTTGGCTATCAGGTTGGCATGACTACCCCTGCATCATGCAAGAAGGTCTTCAGCTAGGGTGCAAGTGACCAAGAGAGAAGCTTAGTTGATATAGTTATGAATAATTTACTTTGGTATAAATCTTGATTTATGAATACAAATTTAAGGTCAATTTTGTTATCTGTATATATATTTCTGATCTTGATTAAGGTATTGTGATTGTGTAGCTCATTTAAAAATGTAATGTATAATTAAGAAATATAGGTTTAATAGATAATCTCTATAATAAAGTTTGTAGTCATGTTAGTTAGATTTTCTAGATGTGCATAGATATATTTCAGATAGGCATTGTTCATATCTTTCAAAGACTCAGAATATGGCATTTAAAATGTTTTAATAACTTAGGACTTTTCATGACAACGAGACACATCTGCTCCTGGCAGCACCAGCTACTTCAAGAGGAAGATGGGCATCGAAGAGGCTCCTTATGGGGTTTGATAGCCATTTGGGCAAGAAACTGCTCTTGCCTGGACTGATGCATGAACTGGACATGCAGTACCCACAGAGAGACGACTGCTGAACTTGTCTAAAGGTGAGATGGTTCTTCAGGGTTCCTTCTTCATGAAAAAGTCTGGGAGACATTCTGCAGGACACAGAAGAAAGTGACTGACAAACTGCCAATATAGGCAAAACTGTCTTTAAAATTTCCTGCTTCATGGAAAAGACTGATGGATACTAGGGCCTGTAGGCTCAAGATGGATGCCCCAATGGTACAAAAGAACTTTGGGTGACTGTCCAGGCAGCAAGATGTCTCTGTCATTTCTAGAGTTTTGGAAGTTGCTTACTTCTCATTTACTTAGGTAATATTATATCCTGGAGTCTTTGATGGAGTTGAAGAATTTATAGATATAGTTTTCCTTTGTTATGATAAAAGATAAAGTAGATATAAACATGGCAACTGTAATTCTTGCTTGATAACTATTTTGTTATATGTAATTTTACTATGTTAAAGTGAAAGCCTTTCTTTTTTGTTTAAACAGAAAAGGGGAAATGGTGTAGGAGGTCCTCACGACCATGTGTTGCTTTCATTGGTTGACTAAAGAAAATGCTTTGGCCTTTTGATAGGGCAGAAATCAGGTAGGCGAGGAAGACAGAACAGAATGCTGGAAAGAAGGCAGAGAGAGAGAGCAGCCATGGAGATGCCAGGTCAGAAATGCTGAATCTTTCCCAGTAAGCTACAACCTCGTGGTGACATACAGATTATTAGAAATGGGTTGAATCAAGATGTGAGAGTTAGCCAATAAGAGGCTAGAGCTAATGGGCCAGGCAGTGTTTAAATGAATACAGTTTTCTGTGTGATTATTTCGGGTATAAGCTAGTGAGGCAACTGGAACAAAAAGCAGGCCCACTCCTCCTGTTCCACTTAGTGTTTGTCACCATTGTGAGCATGCTGTCCACTGTGGCTGTAGGCATCATGAGCCACATGGAAACCCATGAGACCTCTGTCCCTTCAAGACATTTCTTTGCTGGGCATATCAGCCACAAATAAAAAAGCTGCTTCTCTCGGAACTGGCACAAATAGAAGGCGGCTTATACTGCAAGAAATGACAGGGTGACACTGGTGTGAAGCTGGGGCAGAAGAACTTCAGCAACTTGAAGAAGTGTTTCCACGTCATTGGTATGAAGGCCCACACCCTGGTGTGCCTGCTTCTTCTTGGTCAGAAGAAAGCCCACGTGGTGGAGATTCTGGTGGACAGAGTACTGCGGCTGAGGAACTAGACTGAGTCTAGGACAGTCTAGAATAGCAAGTCCCTAAGAGCCAGGTGTTTGGGCAGGAAAAAAATATTCAATGTCATCTCAGTGACCAAGGCTGCAGGGGAGTCACAGTGGCTGGGATATGAAGAACTTGTCTGCAAGACCTACCCAGGGCTACTCAAGGTTGCTTATATCGGAGCCTGGAATTATATTTTTTCCTCTTCTGTGGCCCAAGCTGGGAAGAAAGGCTCCCACTACTGCATCGAAATCAACAAGAGATCCTTCCTAATGGCAGGGTGACCAAGAAGAATATCCCTTGTGGCCATGACTTCTTTGACAAGAGCATCAATCCGCTGACTGCCTTTGTCGCTAAGATGAGGAGAGTAAAGGCTGTGTCAGGCTGAAAAGGCTGTGTAGTGTTGCTGGGGCAAGCATTTCTTCCTTACAAAAGATTGCGATTCTTAAAACATCAAAGCTGGGACAGGAACATCACAGACCACATGAGCTCACTGGTGTCAACTGTTGAAGTTTCTGATGTGGCTTTCTGGTCCACTGGAGGCTGACTACATCCCACTTTCTCAGAAAAGAGTGGAAACAAACATTGAGCAGCCCGTGACGACTCTGAGGAGCCACTACATTTGGGAGCCTATTCCTTGATCCTCTTTCTATCCATATACGTTAATATTTTGATGTTTTTAAAAATACCACCACATCCATAACTGAGGTAAGTTTTTTGTAGAAAGAGAGACTTCCATTTAAGAATTGTGGGAAAACCCACACAGCTCAGGAAAAGGAAAATATCCTTTTAAAACTGGTTGTCAAAGTTTCACACTAAAGTGAATGGTTTCCCAGGAGAATCAGACATAAAACTTATGTCCCTCAGAGAATTAATTTAATG
This sequence comes from Ondatra zibethicus, assembly GCA_004026605.1. NCBI lineage: Eukaryota > Metazoa > Chordata > Mammalia > Rodentia > Cricetidae > Ondatra > Ondatra zibethicus. The sequence continues at coordinate 45,579 of PVIU01005690.1, read as the reverse complement.
GGAAACAGCTGATCCCAAGCCCAAGTACCACACCCTGCAGGCTCAGTCCATGTCTTCATTGTCAACTACTTTCTCCTGTAATCGAGTCTCAAAATGCCCCTTAAGAACATCTGCTTAAGAGGCACAGCTGGAGGACTGCGTGGATGAACCTTAAGAAATGAATCTATGCGAAGAATTTAGTAGCCACGGCAAGCTGGCCAGCAGATGATCTTGAGGTACACAGGATCTTTGGTGCTTCCTTCTTTGTCTGTGTGAAAGGCCAGGCTCTCTCTACAAGGAGGAAATGTCTTCCTAGCATGCTGGAAAATATTCCTATACACTGGCTTTGTTTGTTTATTTTTCTATTCTGCAACTCGTCTATTGCTCGCTCAATCTGCAAAATCTCGTGAAATTCTTGCTATATGGCAGACTCTGCAGAGCTAAGGCTAGATTAGTGAGTCACACAATTTCTACAATGTGAGAGTTTAATAGTGCCAGGAAAGACAGCCTTTGTTTAAAAATGTGCATCATGTTACAGAGAGAAGTAGCTTTAAGGAAGCATGACCCAGCAACTTGAAGAATGAATCCAGGTCTTTGTTTCTTGGTACCATCGGCCTGGAATATATGGAGAGCTAATATGTTGTGCATGTGATGTTCATGTTGATAGATGAAGCATCTCATCTATTTGATGGGAAAGAGCTGATTTGTCTGCCTTGCCATTTATTAAACAGAATCACTGTGTGGGAAAAGCAATGGGCTTTTCCCTCGTGTAAGCGGTGAATTTTAAGCTGTGGAGACAGTGATGGGAAGCTGGGTAACAGGCCATCGCAAACAGGTAACAGGACCCTGGCACTAGAAAAGTGAAATGTGCAAAACTTGCAACAGAGACATAGATATCAGTGACATTAACCACACCTTGTTCATTAAGCTTCTTGTGTTTCTTCCCAATTGTACCAGCCCAAAACACTCATTCCCCCCAGCTTAGCAGGAATGCAGAGACAAGACTTGAATTTTGGCTTCGAATTTCAAAGAAAACAGAATACACGTGGGGCTGCTCATCCTGTAGATTTCCCGGGTGTATAGGGCATTGCTGCTGTCTGGGGAGTCATTCTCTCCCTTGTCCTACTTTGGTTTGTCCCACAGAGTTGATTGCTACAGGCTCTTGCCCAGCTGGCTTCTGATAGATACTATTTGGGGGGTAAGAGGAGAGACACTGGATGCTACTACCCTCCCCCCCCCATTTCTGGTGGCATCTTGTAGACCAGCTTCGTTTCATCACTGAGTTCCATTCCTAGCAGGTAGCCTCTTCCTCTGGGCCCCACCCAGGTTCTAGAACCCTCCCTGTGCCCTCTCTGCCTTCAGTTTCAGGGTATTAGCTGCTTGCTGCAGCTCTCTAGGCTCCTGGTGATGCTCATCGGTCCCTGGTGTCCACTCCATGCCTCCCACATCTTTGCAGCTCCCTCTCCATGTTCCACCACCTCAGTTTGTCTTACACTCTAATTTCGTGCTTAGATGCTAGATGATCCCTTGGAGCTTATGAGAAAGGAAAGGGATGGTGGGGCCTTGGCTGAGGGCAGCAGTGGTAAAAGACGTCTATGGACCAGGCAGATGTTTCTGTACATGGTCATTTGAGCAGTCAATTCCAAGGATACCAGAATTCTCATTATCAAAACAAACATAGAAAGGGGGAAAAATCTGGAGTCTTGACTTCATTAGATCCTTTAAAAGAAAATCTTGCCTCCTACTTAATTTTTCTTTTTATCCCTATACTTTTCTAAAAGAGGAAACTAATTTCCAGGGTTTAGGGTAATAAGGTTCAAGTGTTCTGTGTTCACAATCTTAAGCAACATGTCTGATAAACACATTTACCACACTCTCCCCTTCCCTGGGAATGAATTCTTTATCTTCAGTAGGAAAATTGGTCTAGGTTAAAATTTTTTGTTCAGCTTCTAGGAGCTGGAGGGGTAGTATCCTTAGACCATTAGTAGCCTTTCCTTTGACAAATGGCAAAGGCTATCCCCTTTGGCCAGCAGTCCAGTGACCTTGTCTGTGCTCCCAGACCCAACCAACTGTTTGTAGAAACCCTACCTTAACTCTCTTGGCCCTTCCTCCTAAGTCCTCCATCCAGGATGGCATCTTGGCCTCCGAGTCACCTCATCGTTCAAGTTCTGCCGATGGTAACACCAGAACACAGGCTTCCACTTTGCTCCTAAAAACTGCAAAGACTAAATCTGAACTGTCTTGAAGATAGGTTGTAGGAAAGGTCGCCGAGATGCAGAGGGGTTGCTGTGGCCCGGGGACTCTGGGCTGGCCTTGCATCTGCTCCAAAGCTGTGCTGAGTGCTAGCATCTCTGATGGGGGCTTTCTCACTGCCGCCTGCACGAGCATTATCTACATTTTAAATGATCCTGTGCCTGCGAGTACAAGTTGCTCCCGAGCAGAAGTCTGCTTGTGCCTATAGCTTCATCTCTCCATGCATATTCCTTGTCTAAAAATGTCAAAAATCTATTTTGGGGTTTTGCAGAAGCGAACTCCTTCCGAACGACACTTGAACTGTTAACTATCGTCTCAAATTTCATTTTGAGGGGGGCTCTAACCTTCTAAAAGCCTGGCACAGGACAGAACTGGATTAAGGCTGAGATTTTCCAGAGGCTTTACCTCACATCAGTGAAGTGCTTCTAATCACTTTGTGTCATTATCCAAACCAGAACGGCTTCCGAATCGCATGCCCTGCTGCCATTATTTAGAAAAACCATGTACCGTGGTTGAAAGAATCATTGACCAGAATTCTTGCTATTAAAACAGACTTAGAAGGAAAAACTACCTGCATCCTTGACTTCATTAGACATCAGGTTCATCTCCTTGAGAAAGACACTGCTCCCCCTCTCTCTCCCCCTCCTACCTACTGTTGCTTTTTCTCCCTCCAGGTTTCTGAAAGAGGGAATAAATGTGTAGGACTCAGGGTGGGTTTTCTGGTTAGGCTCCTCGGGGACAGGCCTGAATGTTTGGGAGACCCTGGTGCGTCCTCATTTTTGTTCACCCTCAGAAAAGAGACTAATTTGGATGCATTCAAGCTTAGGTAGATCATCTTGAGATTATTTGGCAGGTTAATGTGAACCCAACATCATCTCTAGTCTATCCCCTTCCTTGTGACATTCCAAGAGGCATTAGTGAGGACGCAGGAGGGAAAGTTTCCCAGTCTGTGTCTTTGCATGAATTTATTCATCTCCATCAGAATCCTTAAGGAATTACAATAACAGAGATTCATTCATAATTCACAATTTCCATTATCTTCTTTCTACATCTAGTGTGGGGGGTAAAATTTATGGCTTCATTTACATTGTGTTCTATGAATAATAGAAGAAATACAGTAAAGGCCCGTGGAAACGCTCCTGCAGCAGAGACTCCTCGGAGCACATCTGCATCACAATAGCTTCCTCGCTCGGTGCAGAATCTGCCAGCCTGCAGCTGCACGGGGAGCATTTCAAAGGGGCCATCCTCATTATACAAAGTCTTCTCTTTCTTTGAACTTCAAAGTAGAAAGGGGAGACCTTAAATGATATGAGGTAGGTGAGTGATGAAACTGTACGTTCAGGTATAAAATATCGTCAATTAGGAGGATGGGGGAAACAGCCGTTTCGGCGGAGCAAGCCTGTTTGCTTGGAATGCTGACTGGCAGGCAGGCAGGGACAGATCTGAGTTTAAGATTTCTTTGAGCTTTGGAGGCCTTAAGGATAGTCTAGCGCAACCCCCTCCCCCCCTTCTGCAGATGGGGAAACCAAGGCACAAAGAAACAGACTTCTTCAACGTTATATATCAGAGCGGAGGGAGGGCCTGGAGCAGCCAGATCGTCCCTGCAATCACATCACCTTTTGTTTTGAACTCAAAGTACCTGGCTTTGTGACAGGGCAATAAAGCTGGCAGTAATCCTCTTGGTGAGCAATTCTTTTTTCTTTTCAAATCTGGAGCAAAGATGTTGCCAAAGGTCCCCTGTACTCCCACCCCCCCAAAGTAATAATCTTCTTCAATTGAAAATCTTCTTCTGAAAAAAATTTGAGATTTGAAGAAAGACATTGGTCATACTTCTAGGACGAAGTAAATCTCAATTTTCTTTTCTTAAACAAGGACAGTAAGGCTGATGCAAACCTGTCGATGGCCCATTTCTCTCCCTGGTGTCTGGAAGGAGCTCTGTCTATTGCAAAAAATAAAAGAAAAAGAAAAAAAAAGCAACCAATGTCTGTGAAGAATGGCCTGCCCCTTGAGTCAGTCACTTTCCAGCCATCATAGGGTGTGACCAAGGCGAGCCCGAGTCCCCTCATCCCAAAGGCTCAGGGTGTTGTTATTCAAAAGATTAGATTAGATTTTTTTTTTAGAAATGTACCTTTGCTTACAGTTTGTGGTGGGTCATGAAGAGTGATTTCTCAAACCATTCTGTCCATCGCTTCCTTTCCCGAACTCTGTCTCCTGATTCTGCTACATATTTTTTGGTAGGAGGATAAAAAAAGAAAACCATGGAAAAATCATCCTATAAAGGTTTTAGAAGGGCTCTTAGTTTTTCTACAGGAAACTTATGGAGCACACTCTGTCTCTGAGTTTTTAAAGAGGCTCAGATGCCAAGTCAATGTGGAGGCCATTTGTATTGGGAAAAGGCAACCAATATTAGTAGGCGAAACGCATACGGATTCCACAGCCCTGTGCTGCATGGGCACACATTCTCTGTGACCCAACACATCTAATACATTTAGTCATGCACAATAAAAATCAAACAAAAGAATCAACCGCCGGGCCTTTCTCCGTCCGCTTCCCACCCCAAGCTTTAGGGGATTCCTCGGGTTAAGCACAAGCAAAACAGAATGCAGTGTTTTCTGCCCCCCACCAACGAATGGGAAAACTCAAAGCACATTTACTATGGTGAAGGGAAAGAAAGAGCACACTGCCTTGTTTACCTTTGTGTGCAAAGGGCTTGCACTCTGTATTCTGGGCAGTGTGAAAAGACGAGGCAACCTGGTTGCAGAGAGAGTTCTAGTAGGGTGTGTACCATGATATATGTGTGTGTGTGTGTGTGTGTGTGTGTGTTAGGCTAATAACGACACATCTGAATGTCTATAGTTTACATAGTAACCCAGATTCAATACATCAGCTAGTTTAAGAGCCTGTCCAGAAGACCAAGATTACCCTTTAAAGTTCTGAAGAACCTCTACTTCTCCAGGTTTTTCTTTTCCTTTGTTTTTTTTTTTTTTTTTTTTTGTTTCTAAAACACACCAGCCTGCTACTCATTCAGCTGTAACTCTTCTAAGAGCTGCTTGTGAAGCTCCAGATGAAGGCTGGACTTTTGATTCTAAATTGTGAGACTTGAGGATTTAAGGAACCTGATGGTTCTCTCGCCTTGTAACTTAAATAAACTAACAACCCTCCTGCACTATAACGGGATGGGGGGGCAGGGTTGATGTGGAACTAAATTCAAACATATTTTATTTCTAGGCTCTGGTCCTTTTTTTTATTATCTGGATATAGATTTCTGTTTGTTGAATTTTTTTGGTGCTTCTGAAAGAGCATTGGGTAAAATGAAGCTGTCTATTTTAGAGAGAGCAAAGAGGAAATTTCCACATTGTGGGATGGTGCAAACTTTAGTTTTCTCTGCGTAATTTCACCTTTTTTTAATTTTTTTATGATACTGAGAAGTAGAACCAGGGTCTTGTGCACACCAGGCAGAATGCGTGCTGAGCAACTGAAGAGCATTTTTAGGCCTCCTCCTCCTTCTCCACTTCTCCCTTCCTCTCTTCCTCCTTCCTTCTTTTCCCTCCCTCTCTCCCTGTCTCCCTGAAACATGGCCCTATTTTATTTTACAGGCAGGCCTTGAACCTAATCCTCCTGCTTCGGCCTGAAGCAGTTGAGACTACAGTCCTGAATACAACCCGCAGAGTCCATACAATGTTACTCGTATATATGTTTTCAGGGCTGAACTTCGGCCCTGGACAGCCCATTGTGCACCCTTCCCTGGGGAGGGCAACCCCTCCCACCCCGAGCTTTACACAGTTGTCTCTAGTTCTTTGTGTCGGGTTAAGGCCTCCTGGGAGCTTCACCACGCAGCGTGGCGTGTTCATGGGTATCCTCCTTGTTCAGTTCACATGCGGGCAGTCATGTTTGTGAGACTCTATGGGTGTAGCTTCTATGTGAGAAGACACAATCTCACAGCAAAGGCCCTGATCCTCTGGCTCCTACCATCTTATCTTTACACCCCCTCTTCCGCAGTATTCCTGAGCCTTAGTAGTGAGGGTGTTTTGTAGATGGGTCCATTCCAGCCCCCATTTTAAACTTCTTTTGGAAGTATTCCATGCCAACAGGTAAGTTCACATGAGGCAAGTCTTCAGTTTGCTGAAGCTCTACAAGGGTGAACGTACCCACACCTTAACTACTCATATCGAGAAGCTGTATTTCTAGCATCCTAGACCCACATATTTTCTCCCTTCAGCCCCTATCTCCATAAGTAAAAATTACCATGTCTTTGAGTAGCATTGGATACCTTCGACCTACGCACCTTTCCTGGGTCTACTTGACCATGTCTGTCTTCTTCCACTCAGTTCTAAGCTCCATCAAAGTTCTTACAGGTAGCTGGTGACACACACTGTTAATCCTAGCATTTAGGAGACAGGCAGATCTTGTTGAGCTCAAGGGAAGACTGGTTTGTAGTGAGTTCCAGCAGGCCGGCTAAGGCTGCAATCAGACTGTCTCAAAGGAAAAAAGAAAAGGAGGAGGAAGAGGAGGGAGAGAAGTTCTTCCAGGTGGTAAGTCCCTTACTCACGCCACCCAGTGCTCTTCTACATACAGTGACTATGGTTTATCTATTTAGACATGGATGGGCATTTTGGGTAGCTTTTATGGAGTGCTATGAATATTGTTGCTATGAATATTCTAGAAAATTCTTGTACTTATGGTTGTGAATGAAACCATAACACACACACACACACACACACACACACACACACACACAACCAGGAGAGTGTGTCATCTTTCATGTTTCTGTGGATTTCCTTGTTGATTCTGTGTGGACCCATGATGCAACTGCACTCAGCTAGAATGAGAGATTCAAGACGGTCTTACATCTGACTATTGGCCCTGGCATTAAGTCAAGGCAACTAGTGTCTCTTCCACATGATCTTATTCTCTGGTAGACTAGACGCTTCCCCTCATGCTAGTCTCGGGGTAGTGTTCCAAAGGGAGTAAGTGAAAGCTTTAAGACAGCTGATGTCAGACTCTGGAATCACACCTGAAGCATATGGCTAACCCAAATTCAGAGTTTGGGAAACAGGCTACATCTTTGGAAGGGAGGAGCTGTTAAATACTGTGACTATGTTTTATTTTTATTTATTTATTTTTAATAATTTATTTAACTTTATTAACTTTATTTATTTATCTATTTATTTTTATTGTGCTCTGGTGTCAGATCGCCTGGAACTGGAGCTACAGATAGTTGTGAGCTGCCATGTGGGTACTGGGAATTGAATCCAGGTCCTCCGGAAGAGCAGCCAGTGCTCTTAACCTCTGGGCCATCTGTCCAGACTGGTGGCTGTGTTTTAAACATACTAACAGTGTCTTCTGGCAACTTTTAACCTTTGTATTGAGATCACACTTTGGATTGGCTGGCTGGATCACAGGCTAGTACATGCTGTGAAATAGCTTTCTGCAGAAATGGTTCCATTCTTATTCCCACAATCATGCCCGAGAGTCAGGTCTTCTGTATCTTTGCCAACACTTGGTATGTTAAAGGTGTCTTATTTGAGAATGAACCAATGTGACGGCACAAACAAGGGGTCAACTGGCCCTAACACACAAATCTAAACTTTTTTCTAAGTGTATTTCGTGTGTGACAAAACAACAAGAACCAAACAAGACCCCCAAACCTCACTAAATCCTCTGCTGGCCCCTGCTCTGTAAAGGCCGTCCAGTCACTGGGGAGGTAGATGCTGGACAATTTCAGCCCCTCTTTGAGCCTGTAGTCTATGAATATAATTTAGTTTTAAAAAGGTCTTTCATCAAGGACCCAGGACCAGGGAGCACAGAGCCTCCTAATTCTACCTCACTAAATGGACACGGCATCAGACTAGCTTCTGAGTATATATGTGTCTCTATACACATAGATTAGTGCACCTGCAAGCTCCCATTAGGGAAGCTTTTTTTTGTATCAGATAGCAATTGATAGAGAGACTTACAACTGGTCAGATTGTAGAGAACAAGTGTCTGTGGAGTGTTCCGGTATATATGGGACATCAACATCCTATCACCTCCTCACAGGGTTCAGAGGACACCGTGGAAGAGGGACAGACAGACTGTAAGATCCAGAGATCAGATCGGGGAGGCCCAGAGAAAAACTGTGTTCTGGACACATCAGGACCTCTGCACTCACAAAATCTTAGATTTTCGCCTGCATGAGACCTGTACAAGAGCAAGCCAGTCAACATTCTATTGTGAGTGAGTGGGGGACAAAGGAGACCCCACCCCCTAGGTGAGGAACTCTCTAGAGTTGATGGTTATTAGGAGATGGATAACTAATTCTTGTTAGGGATGTGGCCCCTGGTAGGTTGACAGTGTTCCTATGGATGGTCCCATACCTGTTGTGTATGGTCTTGGTGAGCTATTAAAATCAAAAAGAGTACCGGAAGTTGGGATAGGGATGTGGTGGTGGTGGGGATCTAGGAAGAGTTGGAGGGGAAGAGGAGTAAATGGATAAGAAAAATATAGAATGTCATCCCGATGGGATTTTCAGGCACAGAGAAGAATGAAACCATGTTGCTTGCAGAAAATGGATGCAATTGGGTGGAGATAATGATGCTAAATGAATTAGGTCAGTGTCAGAAAGACAAATATGTTTTCTCTGATTTATGGTTCCAAGACTTTATATAGTCACATGAAGCCATGTGTTCTATATAAGATGAAAGTGTTCAGGGAAACAAAGGTAATAAACAGGAAGGAATGGGAGAGAAAAAGGGAAGGAGAAAATATGCTTGACATACAAGAAATATGTACAAAGTTAAAAATAAAATAAACTATTAAATTTTATTTTTATGTGTATGTTTTACCTGCATGTATGTCTATGCACCATGTGCATGCAATGCCCAAAGAGGCCAGAAGAGGCCATTGGCTTATCTGGAACTGGAGTTACAAACAGTTGTGAGTTTATGTGGGTGCTGGAAACTAAACCTGGGTCTTCTGGAAAAGCATCTGGTATTCTGAACCATTGAGCAGTCTCTCTAGCTCCCTAAATACAAATTTTAAGAAGGGGCATTCAGATTAAAGCATTTGTAATCTACCTACCCTTGTATGTAGCCAGGGTTGAGCACTGGCCCATGTACTCTGCTGTTTGGAAAAGTATGAAGTACAGCCTTAAGGTCAGGCGCCTTTGCCTGAGGCTTCACCAGCCTGCCTGCCGGCCTGTGTGGTTTCAGCAAAACCTGTGTGCAGGCTGGTATATGCCTGCCTCTACCTTTACCTGGAGTGAATGAGGGGTATTATTAGCCTGTGAGTCCTTCTAGTCTGTCCAGCCACCCGTGCTTCTGTGGTCTTTCCTCTCCGGCCATGGGAGCTTGGACCTCAGACTGTGTTTCCCTCCAGGTCCACACTTTTTCCTCGTGCCACATAGTAGTGTGGGAATGAAAACTAAGATCCTGGAGTCTCATGGGCCTCATCTGACGTCCAAGGGGTGCCTCAAACCATTGTGTTTCCCTGGGGAAACTCTCCTTGAAGTACTTTTCACAGCTGCGAAATGGGTGTGCGCATTGTATCTCACTAGAGGAAGATTATATTTATGTCATGTATGATTCCCAGGGGCTCTGTGTACACCTGGGAAACAAACCCATGCCTTAAACTTAGTTATTCCTATTGCCTCCTAAACCTCATGAAGAAGATACTTTAAGAGGAGTAGGGAGTGGCTCTGTGTGTGCGTGCGTGCGTGCGTGCGTGCGTGTGTGTGTGTGTGTGTGTGTGTGTGAGAGAAAGGACAACAATGGTATATGGGGAGCAAGGAACAGAAAATCAGGACAGCAAGTGCTGCTGTATGGAACCCCACCCTGGAGGTGAAGAATAAAAATCCAGTCTGATTAAATGACAAATCCAATGGCTCATGGCAGAATGAGATAAAGCAGAGGTCACAGTTCAGGAGGATTACTGAACGTATTGAAGAACAATCCCAAAGCAGGGCATGGCGGCACAGAAGTTGATCCCAGCACTCAGGTGGCAGAGACAGGCGGATTGGGAGTTCCAGGCCAGTATTGGCTCAAGGGTAAGACTTTGCCTCATACCTCCAAACTAGACCAAAGTAGAACTGACCAACAAACAGGACCCTAGATCCTGATTTTCTTTCCATGGCTACAGCTGCCAACCGTCCTGTCTTCATCTTAATGAAAATCCAGGAGCGTATTCTTCAGTGAGGGTAAGCAGAGGCTATCTGAATTGGTAACCCCTGTCATTCTTGAATGCAGGTCATTGTATTAGTTTGCTTTTGATTGTGGTAAACACCATGACCAAAAAGAACTTGGGGAGGAAAGGGCTTATGGTCTGTCATGAAGGGAAGTCAGGGCAGGAACTCAAGCTGGAACAGAGGCAGGAAGGCTGGCTGCTGGGTTGCTCTCAATGGCTTGCTCAGCTTGCTTTGTTTTTACATCCTAGGACTACCTGCCCAGGAGTGGTACCAGCCACAGCGAGACAGCCCCTCCCACATGACCATCAATCAAGAAAATGGTCCATAGAAATGCCTGCAGGCCAGTTTGATGGGAGTGCTTCCTCAGTAGAGGTTCCCGCCTCCCGCTGTGGGTGTGGTTTGTTTCAGCATGACAAGAACTGACCAGCGCTGTCATCCTATTGAAAGCATGGGGTGTGAAGACTGTGTACGCATCGGCTCAGCCTTGGACACTGCTCAGAGCCTGGTGTCTCCTGGGGCTCTAGGACAGGAAGCTTCTCAGGGGACTCTGGTCTGATCTGTGGACGTCTGTGGGTGAAGTTTACAATCAGTATCTGCCTCTTGAAGCTGCCAATCTGGTTTCCCTCCTCTTTTTACTTTCTGTCTGTCTGTCTGTCTTTCTCTCTCTCTTAATTTATTTTTTAAAACAATCTTTTCTCACTTGACATACCAGTCCCAGTTCCCTCTCCTTCCCCATCTTCCCCCCACTTCCAATCATCCCACTTCCAATCCACTCCTCAGAGAGGATAAGGCTTCCCATGGGGAGGCAACAAAGTCTGGCACATCACTTTGAGGCAGAACCAAGGCCCTCCCCACTATATCTACGCTGAACAAGGTATCCCTCTAAAGAGAATGGGTTCCATAAAGCCAGTTCAAGCACTAGGGATAAATCCTGGCCCTACTGGCTATGACCCCACAGACTGCCCCAGTCATACAACTGTCACCCACATTCAGAGGGCCTAGTTTGGACCTATACAGGTTTCCCAGCTGTCAGTCTGGAGTCAGTGAGCGCCCACTAGCTCAGGCCAGCTGTTTCTGTGGGTGTCCCCATCATGGTCTTGACCCCTTTGCTCATATTATCATTCCTCCCTCTCTTCGACTGGACTCTGGGAGCTTGACCAAGGGCTAGCTGTGGATTTCTGCACCTGTTTCCATCAGTTGCTGGATGAAGGTTCTATGATGACAATTAAGGAAGTCATCAATCTAAATAGAGGGGAAGGCCAGTTCAGGTACTCTCTTGGTGGTCTTTGGGGGTCTGTACTCTGAGTTTAACAATACTTAAAAGAAATTTTAATTGACAGCTAGAAACAAAAATGAACAACAAAGCTGAGCAATGGTAGTCCCAACACTTGGCAGGCAGAGGCAAGAGAATGTCTGTGAGTTTAAGGCTAGCCTGGTCTACAAAGAGAGTTCTAGGACAGCCCAGGGCCACACAGAGAAACCCTGTCTTGAAGAACAAACAAATAAAGAAAACAACAATTAAAAAACAGTGTGGTAAAAATGGAAACTGGTGTAGGAGGCCCTGCCCCTCCTGTAACAGGAAACAATGCAAAAGCCAAAAAACAAAACAAAAACACCACCTGATTGCTGTTACATCTCCAATTCAAAAACAGGAAAGTTTTATAAAAGAGACACAATGATTATGAATGGAATGTAGATGACAGGTTAACAGACAGGATTCCGTTGAGTAATGAATAAGCCAAACAGATCTCCCAGAAGGTGAGTTAAAAATAAAAAGAGACCGAAAGTAAGACCATTTAGACTCTGGTGGTTTGGGTGATAAATGTCCGCCACAGGTGCATGTCTTTCAAAACGTGGTCCACAACACTGGGGCATGATTTTGGGTGTTTATAGTCTGCCTGCATTTCCGTGTGACTCTGCTTCATGCTTGAGGTGGAGGATGTGAGCACTCCACTTTCTGCTCCTGCATCCATGCCTGCTTCCTTTTCTCTCTCCCATGATGAGTGCTCGTCCCTCTGGAAATATAAGCTAAAATAAAGCCTTCCATCTCTAAGTTGCCTTGTTATGGTAATTTTATCACAGCAATAGCTAAGTAACTAACAGAGATTAGTTCAGTTCGGGACATTTAAGATCCGTGCAGTGGGCTTCCCAGAACGGGAAACAATTTTTTAGAGTCAAAGGGTGAATACCCAGAAAGTGAACCCCTACCCCCCCTCAGTACAGTGATAATAAATACACAAGGCCTACAGGTCTCAGGACCATGGGGAGAGAGGAGAGGGAGGGACCAGGAAGCCGAATGGTTTCAGATTTCTCCATGGCCATACTGGACATGGGATGACACTAGAGAAATATCTTCAAAACTGAAGGAGAAATGGTCACCACTTGGAAATATGTACACAGGCAAACTATCAATCAAACAAGGGACAGACAAGCATGATATGAGAGAATTTCTGGGAAGTAGAGATGCTAAGAAACATCACTAACAGTTACTTTAGGTGTGTGCCCCAAATAGGGAAGCTTCCTTGCTTTGGTCTGGCTTTAATTTTGCTTCTTTCACTATAAGGACATTTCCAGATGTATATATGATAAAACTTGTTATCATAACCATAAAAAAGTTATGGTTTCACTGCCCTCATTTTTTGTCTCAAACAATATTTTAAAACATTTATTCGTGTCCAGAACTTAGAAAGGAAATATGAAGGTTGAATAAAGATATTTTAGCTTAAAAAAATCTATTCCCTAGAAGCTACTTAAGTGTTCCATCCAAAAGAAGAGAGGATTTGACAAGAAGGAAGAGAGGGGATTCAGCAAAGAGGCGACCCAATGCAAGGGAGAAGAAAGCGAATCAAATCTGGTACCTTCCAGAGCCTTCCAGGGGATTTTCTCCAAGAAAAGGAACTTGCTAGATAGCTGAGCAGCTAATGTCTTGAAAAGAGATTTAGACAAAAGGCAGAAAGTTTAAAGTTGCATTAATGATAAGTTCCCAGGAAAGGGGGGGGGGCATTATGTCTAGAGGAACCAAAACTACACAGGAGAGAAAACAGCCATTATTAGCTTATTCACGACTGTACAGCTGAAATGTCAACATTGAATATTGTATGACAAAACTACAAATGGCTTTATTGAGAAGAGTGTGTGGGAATAAGGGTATTTGGTGAGGCAAGGGGACTGCATAAAAGCCCAGTTGTCATTAGAAGTGGAAGAGGTCAACACATCATGTTTAGAAGGAACTACCCAAGACACCATAGTAAGTTTGCTCTTTAGAGACGCTCAGAGAAATACCAACGTTTTCTCTTTGGAGCTTTGTGAGTCAAGATGCAAGTGGGGCAGAAAATAGCAGTTGCTGAGTTTCATGTAATCTTGTCCAACTCTTTGACTCCTTAAGTAGATGCCTTTATACATTTGATGATCATAAAATTAAAGATAGCTTTAGTAGAGTACCTGTTGTGTCTTGAGGACCCCCCAAATTAGTTTTTATTATTATTTTGTATTATCTTTAGTGTGCTGAAATGGAGCAGGTGTGAAAGGAAGGGAGGAGAACTTTTTAAAAAAATTGTTATTGTTATTATTATTATTATTGCAATTGTGTGGGGGCACCTAGGTGCCACAGCTCAAGTGTGGAGATCAAAAAATATCCTTCAGGAGTTGTTCCTCTCCTTCCTCTATGGGATCCCAGGATCAAATTCAGGTCATCAGGCCTTTGTGGCATCTCACAGGCCCAGGAGAATCTTTGTGGATGTAACACAACTCACGCTGTTAGCTCAAAATCCTTTTCCGGGTGATGATCTGGCTGTTGAACCTCAGCGAAGATGTGGAGGCCTATGCTCTCTGGAGAAGGAAGGATGAAGCCAAGTCTTTTACACAGACTGTCTACTCCATGTTTGGGGTGGCACGCTTCATTTTTTATGACTGTTTACCATTCAAACCTCTGGGTCCGGATACAGTCCAAGATTGGAGTCATGTGAGAATTCTGAGTGTTGAGAGAAAACTCCAAAAAAAAAAAAAAAAGAGACAAGAGTCTTGTGACCTCAGTTTTTTCAAAACGCAGACATGTTCTTGGAATGTGTTTTTGTCCTCCTCCCAGGTGTACGGAGAGGAGTGAGCTAACTTCAGCTGTTGTTATTCATGTGTCTCTATGGAAATAGTTCTTTGCCACGTGTGGCATGTCTTTGTGATTGCACACGTTACTTGGTGACTCTTTTCCTCAGAATATAAATTGCCTTATGCTTGACTAAGGCATCGCAGGAGACTTTAGTTTGCCTTATTTTTAGGCCTGCTCTCCCTGGTTCAAGCCACCAACGGGAGCGTAAGCAACTACTGACGCTTAAATTTGTCTTCGGTGGGCAGTTGTGAGAGGGTCTTGGAAGGGTTAACGTTGGTCCCCATCGCACAGTAAGAGGGATATAGGGCTGGGAGTGGAGCCCAGCTCTGAAGTCTAAGTCCATGCTCCTCCCTCATCCTCTCCACCCCCAGCAGCCCAGAGCACACAGGCGCAATCCTGAATGACAGCCCACAATAGAGTCGTGCAGAAAGTCCGGATGTGTGGGGGACTGGCAAGGTCCAGCTACATCTGTGCGGTCTTGCCAGTGAACAGACCTTTGGGCCGGTTCCCTGGTTACGGACCAGAGGCCTGCCCTTCTGTTCTTGGGTTTGCAGAGCATCCAGCCTCAAGAGCGTAGCACCACAGAACCAACCGGCTATTTGTTTAATCTTACAGATCCCTCCGACAAGACAATTTGTTCTCTTTTCACCCTAGGTAGGATGGGTGAGGGCTAAATGTGAACCGAATCTTCATCTTGCTCAAAACGAAGCCAGCAACTTGAGATAACGGATGTCACAGGCCAGGAAAGTAAAACTCTAAAAACCACTGAGATATTTTTGCCTTACCTTTGTCCTGCTGGCCAGAACCTCTTCGCTTCACCCCTGTCCAGATAATTTGGAACCGCAATGACGGGAAGTTTTAGGGGTCCCTGGAACTGTGCAAGCTTGGAGGTCGACTGGATTTATGTTTTGTGGATATTCCACTTTATTGTTGTTTGTTTGTCTGAAATAGTCTTGATATGCAGTCCAAGTTGGCCCCAAACTCACAATCCTCCTGCCTCAGCATCTATTCCAGCTTCCATCTGAGCTTATAGGTGTGTAGCATCCTACCTGTATTTAAACGTGTAGTTCTGGTGTGGGCCCTCTTTCCTGCTTCCTTTGTGTGTCTTTGCCACCTTTCCATCCAGTCCTGCACATAGTGCCAGCTCTTCTCAAGGATGTGGGCACTCTCAGCGAGTATATTTTTATTGTGAAGACATCTGCACCTTCTTGCCAGCCAAAAACAACATATGGAAACATTTCCCACATTTTCACCAGGGGGCACTCACTCCTTTTCCATGGATGGCTAGAGAGACTTTTTTGGAAGTCTTTGCTAGCCAAAATAGAATCTTTTTTTGTAGGCACAGTGACTGTTGGTTTGAAATAGCTCTGTCCTAAAGTGATTTCTTTGTAGCTAAACAGTGTTTCTGTTTGAAAGATGACTGGACTCTCGGACGCTTTCTTGGTAAATGTTTAGGGCCCAGCTTGCACACTGCCAGGAAAGCGTTTGGGGCTAAATGCTGCCTTATTCTCCCATGGAAATGAACAAAGCCAGGAAGACTTTGAAACAACAATCTGCATGCCTAATTTGTAGGTACATTTTTTTTTAAAAAAAAGCAAACAAACAACTGAAACCCAACAAATTGAAGCAGGTTTTGAAAACCCTCTCTGTACGGATTGCCAGGCTATACCCCCACCCCCATGATTCATCCTCATGGACAAGTGGAGGGTCCTAGGGGAAACGTGTTTTCTCAAGTATGAATTCTTCCAAATGGAAAGACATTTGTTTGCTATCATATCAGTCTATTAGCTGTGAAAGTGACACACTCTCTGTCAAAGGATCCACGCAGTCAGCCAAGCAATAGAGCAATGTATGGGGGATGGGGCCTACTTCTAATAAAAAATGGATCATGTTTGAGACTTGGTAAAAACAATTATGGATCTCTGATACCTTTTAATTAATTAATTAATTTTGTTTTTTTGAGACAGGGTTTTTCTGTGTAGCCCTGGTGGTCCTGGAATTAGCTCTGTAGACCAGGCTGGCCTCAAACTCACAGAGATCCTCCTGCCTCTACCTCCCGAAAGCTGGGATTAAAGATGTTCACCACCACTGCCTGGCTCTTTTAAATGAGCATTGTATTATAACTCCAGGGAAATACAAAGATTTACTCAAATGTACAGAATGGAGAATAGTAGGAAAATTGGTTTCTCTTATCCTATTGGAGTCTTGGCATAGAGAATATTTGATCTGCCAAAGAGTCACCAATCGATCAATCAATCAATCAGTCATCAAAGAGGTAAATTAAAACAGGCTGTATTCACAGCATAGCTTGTCCTTAAGTCTGGACAGTGAATGGTACAGTGGAGAAGAACAAAAGTTTTGGCATAAGATCAATCTGGATTCAAATCTTGGCTCTAACACTTCTCTCTACAACCTTGGGAAATTTAACCTCTTGAGCTGAAAGTTTTCTGACATATAAAGTTGAGGGAATTATATTATCTACTTAATGGAGCCGACATGAGGATTAAGGTGACAACCCAACGAAAGTTTCTGTTGCATAAAAACAATGAGCAGTGGTAGGTGTTACCATGATCTTAATAATAAATCAACCCTATTCCAAATGTTCACTGTTATATAACAAGGAAATAATCACATGGGTTGAAGTAATTTATTACTTGGCTTTTTTCCCCCTTCAATTAACTTCAGTAGCCAGCTATGGTAGCGCTAATTAGTTATTTAAAAAACAACAGCTGTTTGAGGGAGTTTACTGTCATAAAACACAGGATCTCAGAGTTGGGAAGATGAACCGGTTTCATTTCATCTAAACCTCTTTTAACATGAAGGGAATCCTTTAAAAAAATCTTTAAAATAAAGCTGATTTATCCACATAGCCATAAATACTGTGGGCATATAACCACAGTACCTGATTGAAGCCCTTTCTCACAAATCAGGGCTTCCCCACAATCAAGGAGAGATGTCCTTTTATTTTCTGTATTCCAGCGGACTGGTACATTTATTTTCATTATTTCCGGTTAATGTCTGAAACATGTTAGAGGATCTTCTAATCCAGATTTCAATGTAAAATTATAAATATTAACGAGTGACAGGTAGATTTAATCCAATCTTTATAAAAATGCCAAGGGTACTACTTTCAGGAATAAACAGGCCTGAAATTTACAGGGAAACACATGTGTGCACATGCAAATGCATACACACACACACACACACACACACACATACACACACTCCATACCAACCAAAGCAATACTGAGAAAGAAAACTGAAGTTGGACGTATCATACTTCTTGACCTAAAATTATAACTCCAAGTTATACTACTTAAAATAACATGGTGCTGAGCCTACCCACTTTTAAGATATACTATGGAGCCATGGTAATAAAAACGGCAAGGTACTGTCATAAACAGACATGTAGATCAATGTAATAGAACAGAGGACCCAGATGTAAGTCCACACAATTATAGTCACCTGATTTTTGACAAAGATGGCAAAGAGGAGACACAAGAGAAAAGACAGCCTCTTTAACAAAGGATGCTGGGAAAGATGGGTGTGTGGCATGTAGGAGAATTCAGCTAGATCCTCATCTTCCACCTTGTAAATCAATTCCAGATGGACCAAAGCCTTGAATGTAAAACCCAGAATGCTGCATGATGGTAGAGGAAAGAGTAAGAAATACACTGCTGCAAGAGACTGGCACAGCTTCAGACTTTCGAAATAGGAACCTGGCTGCTCAGGGCATAAGGTCAACAATTGACAAACAGGGCTTCGTAGAATTGTAAACCATCTGTACAGCAAAGGAGACAGTTGCACAAAAAGGCAAACCACAAAATGGGAGAAAATCTTTGTCAGTTCTGCATCTGGCAGGATTCATATCCAGAGTGTATAAAGAACCCAGAAAACTAAACCCAAGGAAATAAACACCCAATTAAAAAACAGTCTTTGGAATCGAACAGGAAGTTCTCAAGAGAAGAAAAGAATTGGCTGGGAAGTCCTTTAAAAACTGTTCAAAACGTCATCATTCAGCAAGCAAATGCAAATTAAAACCATGTTTGAAATCACCCCGGCCAGAATGGTTATCGTTATCATCAAGAAATCAACTGGCAAGGAAAGCTGGCGCTGATGTGGAGAAAGGGGAGCCCCCCGTGCACTCCTGATGGGAGTGTAAACCGGTGCGACCACTGTGGAAATCAGGGAAATCAGCGTAGCTTCTCAGTAGCCTAGAGAGCTACCATATGACCTGCTATTCCACTCCTGGGCAGATACCCAGAGGACTCTCTCGATACAGACACACTGGTTCACCCATGCTCACTGGTGCTCTATTCACAGCAGCTGGGAAATAAAATTAGTGTAGCCATCAATCAATGGATTCATCCACAGAGAAGATGGGATTGTATTGGTTTGTAAGGAAAAATGAGATAATAAAATTTGCAGGTGAATGAATGGAATGAGAAAACAGACTGAGGGGACCCAGGCCCAGAAAGACCAGCAGCACGGAACCGGCTCTCACACTTGTGGATCCGAGCTTTGAAGCTCTAATTCATATGTTAAATTAGGAGTATCTGTAGAGACCCTGAAACTGGAAAGGGAGGTTATGGAGAGGAAGCCTGAGCATGGGGAGGGGTGCTGGGAGTGAGGAAGAGGAGGGATGTGTGTGGGAGGCCAGAAAATGAAAGGTGTAAAAAAACCATGGAAACTTACTAATTTGTAAACCAATTGCAAGATACGTTGTTTTATTTATTTATTTATTTTTTTAAAATTGATCGAAAGGAGGTACCCTGCAAGGCTGGATAGGGCTCCTTCTAGAAGCCATGGCTGTTAAATAAAAATTTAGTGCCCTCAGTGAGAAACGCCTCCCCTCCCCCCAGTGGTGGATCAGGGAGTCACCGGAAGTCCTTAAAACAATATAAGCCTTTGCGTTTCCTCTCGGTTGTCTGTAGCACTAGCTGACTAGACTCAGTTGCTGAAGACACCACACACTGAGGCTGCAAGATAGAGAGAAGCCGAGCTGGAGCTGAACTGGAAGCTTTCTCCCTGCTTGTTAGTTTCTGCAATGCCAGAAGGTGTCATGCAGGATGCTAGGGCACAAAGACATTAGCGGTCTTACTCTGCTGTGAACCCTGTGAACTGCAAAAACAGCCTGCCAGGCAGGATGTGCATAGCCGCATGATTGAGTTTCTTATAAAACACAAAAATCCTGTATGAGTAGAAGCCACAGGACGTACTCATAACTAGTGCTGTAAACTTGATCACAGCTGATGGCCCAGTAGGGCATAGGTTCTAGTGGGGAGAATATACTACTATTGCTTGGCTAAATGGACATAGTTCAAAGTGCCTTCTAGGTACTGATGTTTATACTCATAGATCAGTACTGGTCTCAATCCTGGTCAGAGAAGCTTCTGTCTGCCCTGAACATTGGTTAATGCAGAGACTCAAAACTCTGTGACTCTTGAGTGCTTATCCCTGTTGGGTTTCAGAAACCAGGGACAAAGTGGCTAACTGAGGTTCCTATTAACATATCAAAGAATATGCTGGTCCCTCTCCCAGCCTCACTCAGTACCTGTGGCTCCCCCATCCCTCCCAGCATCACTCCCCCATCCCTCTCAGCATCACTCAGTACCTGTGGCTCCCACCAGCTCTCCCAGCATCACTCAGTACCTGTTATTCTCCATCCCTCCCAGCATTACTCAGTACCTGTGACTCCCCCGCCAGTACTTCTCACCCCTCTTCCTTCTTTGAACCTCTTCTTCCCAGAGGCAGGATTTCTTTCTACTTCTCTTCTCTCAGCCTGATTTCTATATAACAGTCATTTTGGCTCAGCAGCTCTCTGGCCTGGGCCATCTGTCTTGGTCAGAGGCTCCTATCTTATTCTCCCTTCCTTTCTCTGCTAACATGGTCCTGTGTAGTCTGATGGCCATATTCATCCTGGACTCTCCCCTCTGTCATCTTTCTCCCATACCATCACAATAAAAATCTTCTCCATACTATAGGAGTAGTCATATAATCCACATTTTTATTTCATTTTTTCCACTCATTCCTCCAAATGGAACATCTATATCAATTCTTCAGGGCTCAGAGAGTACCATGAAGAATAGGTAGAAAGAATTTAAGAACTGAAGGTTGGGATAGAATGTTGTGAAGTGCTGGCTCAGGGATGTGTCTGTTGCACCCATGAACTCATTAGAGCAGTGGTTGCTTGCATAAGACTTGAGCAAGACAGGTCCATCAAGATTCCATTATTGACAAAGGAAGGACTCATAAGGCTCCTCCCTTCTCAGATGATGTGGTGGTTTGAATAGGTATGGCCCCCATAGACTCATGTGTTTAAATGCTTGTCCCATCAGGAGTAGCACTATTAGGAGGTGTGATCTTGTTGGAGTAGGTGTGGCTTTGTTGGAGGTGGGCTTTGAGGTCTCATATGCTCAAACTATGCCCAGTATGACAGTCTACTGTTGGTGCCTATGGATCTAAATGCAGAACTCTCAGTTCCTTCTCCAGCACCTGATCTGCTTGCACACCGCCATGCCCTGCCATGATAATGGACTAAACCTCTGAACAGTAAGCCAACCCCAATTAAGTGTTTTCCTTTATAAGAGTTGCTGTGGTCATAGTGTCCCTTCCCAGCAATAGAACCCTACCTAAGACAGATGAGCTGTTAATAGTTAAAAGCTGCAGAAGGAGGGGCCTATTCCGTAGTGTTGTCGTCACTAGACATTGTCCTCACACAAACAGAAAGCTTCCACCCACGCTCATGCAGGCAGCCCTAATGAAACACAGTGGTTCACAAGTTAAAAAAGACATAAAAGTAAGAGGGAGCTTTGAGGAGAAGAGATTTAGTGGGAGGAGGGAGGGGAGAAGAGAAGATAACGGGGAAACTGATCCAAGAGTCTGTGTATGAAATGGCGAACGAGTAAGTAACATAATAATGGCACAAAAATAGGAACCTTATTTGGGTTGCATTCTTTTAAACTGAAAATTTATATTTATTTGCATGTGTGCATGGATATGCGTGAATGTATGTGCATGAGTGTGCGCCATGTGTGCATGCATGTGATGCTCAGAGGAGGACTTGTGGGAGTTGGTTCTCTCCTCAGCTTTACTATGTAGTCGTGGATCATGGCCCCATTTTATGTATCAGAAGCAGGACATCAGAGTCTAGAAATGAATACAAAATGTACGGGCAAGCAATTTCTTTATCCTTTGTTCCTGAAGTCTCAAGAATGTCAGAAGAGATTGTGGAGTGGGGTAGTGGGCGTGGTTTGGTATAGGGGAGTGGCAGGGTCAGGGTGGGCTACTTGACATTGGCCATGGCAATGACTTTTGTGGCTCTCACACCAAAAGGTCAGGGTCTAAGAAAGACAAACAAACAAAGGAATTAGGACTACACCAGGTTAGAAAGATTTTGTATGAGAAGTGAAAAAAATTGACAAGCTGAGAAGCCACCTTCCATTCTAGGAAAAAAAACCCACACGCTAGCCACACGTCTAATTCAGAGGGAATATCCTAAATTTATAATTGACTTTTACAATTCAATAATAGGAAAACATATAGCCTTGTTAAAATGAGAGGAATGGGCTCAGACAGATATATTTTCAAAAGAGAAGTGAAAACGGGCAACAGCTATGTGCAAGGCACTCAGCATCACTGGCGGCCAGGAAGTTCAAATGTATGCCCAGGATGTCACTCCACATACGTTAGAAATACTGAGAAATAGAATGGGAGACAACAAAGATGGGCAAGTGCATGGGGGTGAAAGGACACTGATGGGACAAATGAATGCTACACCAAGATTCTCCAGGGGATCCAACATTCTCTTCCGGCCTCCATGAATACCCACAAGCATGTGAACACACCCTCTGTTACAGACACATGTACATATACATGAATAAAAATGAAGTAAATTTTGGGGGCTGTAGAGGCAGGTGGCTTAGTGCTTGACAGTGCTTGCTGCTCTTCCAGAGGACCCGAGTTTATTTCTCAGGACTCACAAGAGCCCACCCTGCTCACAATGGCCTATACTACCATGCTACCCCAGAGGGTCTGATGCCCTCTTCTGGTCTCTATGGCACTCTCTCTCACGAGGCAAAGACATAAACAAATTGAAATAAAACCTTATAAAGGAACTCTTTTTTCTTTTTTTCCCATAGTGTGGATGGATCTGGAAGTCATTGTGCCAAATGAAATAAACCAGATCCCAAAAGAAGATTGTTGCATGATCTCACACACATGTGGAATCTAAATTAAACAAAAGGGTCAACTCTACAGAGATGAGAATAAAACGGAAGGAGCAGGGAAGGGTGGGAGGGGGAGGGTGAAAGGGTAGAAGTAACAGATGTGTAGAGAAGCAAGTCTGGAGATGGAGTGGACAAAACGAAGACTATAATTAATGTTGCTTTCGGTAGGTTTCAGCCGCCCCTGTCAAAAGGAGTGTTGTGAGGTGACAGATATTAATCTGTTTTGTGATCACAAAGCCCTCCACTATCTGTGCATCCCATAATAGCTTGTTGTAAATCTCAGACATCTATAATAACATTGGCTAAAAATACAAAGCTTGGGCAAGTGTGTGGTGAGTGGGACCGAGCTGTCTCACTGAGAATAGGGTAAGGTGGCTGTTTTGGATAGGGACCACATCCAGTCAAGTGGTTCGCGCACACTCCGTTCTACACGGTTTTGTCCCACAGAGGACACAGAGTGCAAGCCTTTCCTGGTCGTTGGCTTTGGCCATACTGTAATGGTGCTTTTATGTCTGCTCTGCACTTCTTAGAGAGGCATGAACCTATGGTGGCTTATGCTTTATGCTGGTAAAATAAAAAAAGAAAATAATATATTGGTCTAAGACTCATGTTTTTTCTTTCCGGTATGAACAACTTTGTCTAAGGCATCATATTTGCTAGTTTTATTTGACCATCTGAATTGACCATTTGTCCATTATATCTGTCTAGGGAATTGTATCATAGAAAAGGATGTTAGTACATCACATGGCATGTGATATTTTAGAGGCTAAATAAAGTATGGAGATGAGATCCTGGTATAACATCAAAATGATATGTATAATAATTTTCCTAGTTGGGGATAACCTTCCCTCTAAGAATCCATTAATAGTCTATTTAATATAGTAAATATATAATAGATTCCACCTAAATGATTGTAACTTCTTAATAAATGTTATTTAAAGCAGCTACAGTAATAAAACAAAGTATTAGCATTCTAAAATCTTTAAAAATATGGCAGTGCATGGGAACACTGAGTGTGTCACTCCCCCAGCCACTCTTACAGGTAATTGTACACTTACACTTTTTAACTAATTACTGGCCCTTAAAAATAGGAATATTTATTGCAAAATCTGCAATTCTCATGTCTCTTGTGAAATAATAAGTTTCTGCCACCCAGGACTTGACTTCCGTCATGCAGCAGTTTGACAGCTGCCGCCCTTTTGTCTCCTGTCCTCTAGTGTCCTCTCTACCTGGCTGCTGCTCTCAGCCTCCTTCACTTGGCTGTAGCTAGACAGCAGTTGGCTTGCGTCTTTGACTTGTGCCTTCTCTTTTACCGTTTGCTCATACAATTACAGTGATTGTACCACAACATTCTTTGTGCATTATCTGTCTAGGCTAAGTTGTTTCGTGGCTTTTAAAAAAAATCTTTAAAAAGATTCATTTATTTTTATTTTATGTGTGTGAATGTTTTGTCTGCATGTATGCATAATGCCTCATGTATGTGCCTGGCACCTACAGAGACCAGAAGAGGGCACTGGATCCCGGAGACTGGAGTTAACAGATGGTCGTTAGCTGCCAAGTGGGTGCTGAAAACTGAACCGAGGTCCTCTACAAGAATAGCAAGTGCTCTTAACCATTAGCTGTCTCTCCAGCCTGCGGTGATATTTTGTTTATGCTGTAACAAATAAA
This sequence comes from Ondatra zibethicus, assembly GCA_004026605.1. Taxonomy (NCBI): domain Eukaryota; kingdom Metazoa; phylum Chordata; class Mammalia; order Rodentia; family Cricetidae; genus Ondatra; species Ondatra zibethicus. The sequence goes on along the minus strand of PVIU01005690.1, from coordinate 21,188 downwards.
GCTTGCCTGGAGATCAGAGTGAAGAAGTAAGTCACTAGCTAGCCACAGAGGCCAGGCAGTGGTGGTAGCATACACCTTTAATCCCCGCACTTGGGAGACAGAGGCAGATGGAGCTCTGTGAGTTCAAGGTCACCCTGGGCTACATAAGATTGAATCTGTCTAAAAGAAAAGCAGAGCTCACACAAAGGTGATCCCAGCACTTGGGATCCACTGCCTTTAAGCCCAGCACCAGGGAGGTGGAGACAGGAGTGATATGGATGGGCAGAGAGAGGAATATAAGGCAGGAGGAGACAAGAGCTGAAGGCAGTCTGAGGAGGCAGTCTGAGGACAGGATTGCCCTTTTGATCTGAGCATTGATAGAGGTAAGAACTCTCTGGCAGCTGCCGCTCTACTTCTCTGATCCTTCAGCTTTCATCTCTGGATAGTTGACTCTGAGTTTTTATCAAGACAATTAGAATTCATGCTACACTAGCCCAAGGTGTTTTTTTTTTGTTTTTTGTTTTTTTTTTTTTTTAGATAAGTGCTTTTCCTTCTTATTCTATTTCCTTCTTATTTTGTATTCATTCTGCTATCCAACAATGCAGGCAAGAAGTACGAATGTCTAACTATACATAACATCTGCGAAATGAAACCCATGGGAAAGGCGTGGCTAAAACACAAGCGTTACAGAAAAGAAAGGGTGCAGGAAGAACACGACAAACATTGTAATAAATAACCCTGGGTGGGAGGAGTAGAACTGAAGACCTCCTGGTTAAAGTGACTCTCTAATACATAACAATACATAATAAATAAGTAATAACAGAATGATGTTATTTTGGAGAGGGTAGCACCCTGGCGCTGTTCTGACCCCTGGTACTCCTTGTCATTTGGTTGACTAGTGGCCACTAGGATTGAGTGTGATGGGAGAAATATCCTCAGTCCTTGTACTCTGAGCTCTGCGTTCTATAAATGGAGATGGAGATGCCCGTTGGAAATTGATAGACAACAGGAAGGAAGACGACCTAATGTTTTTTTTTTTTTTGGTTTTGTTTTTTTGTTTTTGAGATCACTTGATTTTAATCATTTGAAGCAAAAGAGCTCAGAGGCTGGGGAGAAATCGGCAATCAGCTTTGCTCTTAGTCCAGGACACCGACTTCAGGAGCACACTTGTCTAACTGCTCAGCTTGAAACGTCAGCCGCAGAAGGAAACTCCTGCAGTGTTTCCAGCCTTGCCTTGTTCCTCCTTTGGTCACACCCTTTGACCAGATTTGTATTAGGACAGAGGTGGGAAATTGAAGAACCAGTCAGGCAGACAGACGTAGCCTCGGAGACTTCAACAACCCAAGCTTCTCTTCCCGACTCCACCTTTGCTCTATCCCATTGGCTGGACTGATACTCTTCACCTACAAATCTACCTTGTTATTCTCTTGTATAAAAACTTCTACAGCTCCATCGTTCTTACACCTGCAGGGTAACCTCAATGACACTGTAGTTTTGAACTCTTGTTCATCTCTTCAGGCCCCATTCTTGGCTTCCCAGATGTCCCTGGTTGACGTCCCTGTCCTTGAGACCTCATGACATTTCCTCAGAAGCATCCCCCTTCCCATAAAGTAAGACTGTGTGATGGAAATATGGGATTCACTTAGACTAATTTATGTACATACTAATTTATGTAGCCACATTTAAAGAAGTGAAAATAAATAGGTAAAACTAAGGGTTTTGATATAGTTATTCAATATACATATAATATTACACATATCTAATATATATCTTTAACATAAAAGCAATTTAAAGTTATTGATTGCTGTTATTAGTATTTGGTGGTTGACCTTAAAATCTGCTGTGTTCGGCACATAGAGCACATCTCTGTGAAGAGTGGCTACCCCTCACGTCCTGACCAATAGTGATGTGTGTCTGGGGCTTCAGTGCTGGACAGTAGAATTGTAGACTAAGATTGATTGTTACTATTTTAGTTCATTTTATCCCATGTGTTCTTTACAAAACATCGTTTATGTCTCATACCAAGATGCCAATGCCTGCTTATAGTTCCTTCTGGACCATGAGTGATACGAAGGGATGGAGCGTGTCTGATGCATTCCTATGCCCAGTACATGTGTTTGCTGAACCATTGCTTCCTGATTTTCAGATACTGTGAACCAGCCTTTCTACTCGTTTTCCCTGAGTTAACATGCACAGTCAAGGGTGTGACATTCACCCGAGTTGAAGACCCAACAGCTAGCCGACTCCTTAAAAGTTATTGACTCACGCTCTTTTCTTAAAAATTTAGATTGATTTATGTGTATTCATGCTTGTCTGCATGCAATGTGTGCCATGTGCCCTTTGAAGTCAGAGGAGGGAGTCAGATTCTTGGAACTGGAGCTGCATATTGTTGGGAGTCACCATATGGATGCTGGAAACTGAACCTGGCTGGGTCTTCGGCAGCAGCAACAAGTGCTCTTATCCTCTGGGCCATCTCTCTAGCCCTTCGCTCACTTTCTTAGAGAATCTTGTTCAAAAATAAACAGTACATCCTAAGTTGAGTATATTATTCTAATGTCAGTCTTCTGGTTATGACAATGTAGTATAGTAATATGAATTATTATCAAGGGGAGTTGAGTAAAAGATACTTGGGAACAAGAAGCTATTTTGAAATTTATAAACTTAAACTATTTTGGGATACAATGTTATTTTTAAAAAGTATCCTATCTGGGTGTAGCGGCTCACATTTGCAGGCCCAGGCATTTCAGAGACTGAGACTGGGGGACAGCTGGAGAACCAACAGGGCGAGTCACTGTCTTGTCAGAAATGGTCTTCTCAATTTAGGCAATTCTACGTAATTTCAATACTCCATACCTCATAAATGTTTTTGGTTTTATCATCACAATGCTGCTTCTTAAGGGCAGAATTATCCATGGGCTGGGAAAGGCCCGAGATCAGCAGCTTCTAGACTTTGTGGATTCGTGCCACACTTCAGGATATTAGAATTCTGGCAGCCCTCTTGGAGTGATTAGGAGACTGAAAACAACATTTAAACAAATTAGGAATAATTACAATGCAATTATTAGCACAGTGTAACAATGCCTCCAGTGTTTAGAAAGCAGTCAGGGGCCACTCTTCCACACTGCTCTGATGTTTGGTAGAGCGGGTTACAGCCTGGACATATTCTCTTACATATTTCCAAATGCTTGCCTGCTCAGTCTCACACTTCTGCACCAGGGCAGGATGCACCACCCTTTGTTTATATGCCTTAGCTGAGCTGCCCACTGGACGCTGCAACTGTGGATATTAACTTTGATTCAAAAAATGTTGCATTGGACAGGACAAGGTTGTGTCACTGTTCTGGATCCATGGTTTCTTAGTGTTCCACGGTTCAATAGTGGAGAAGCATAGACTTAGACATAGTGGGGATATGTTTTTATCTTTGGCCTGTGTAATTATTTTTACCAGGGTTGAGTTGGAACCCTGTATATTTTTTGACATATATTCTAATATAACATTTATAAACCCTTGTGTTTTTTTTTGCTAAACGGACATTTTCTTGAGAAATTCTAATAACTTGCAAATTCCACAAAGATAGGAGAGCTATCTATAGTTTCTTTGGTGTCACTTGTCCTATGGTGTTTGATTCCATTCAGTTCAGTCTATCTGTCGAATTAGGTAAACAAACTTTTAATCTCCCTTACAGTGAATTTCTGGTTGAATGTTCTTGCCAATCCAGACATAGACCTTGAAGAGAAACATCTATACTTAGAATGTTCATGGATTCGTTTCGCAACTACGTGTGAATCACACACTGTGCCTGGCACCTAGGGGCTCAGAGAGCACAAGGGAGGTGAAGAGTTAACACAGGTTCTTTGCTCAGTCTTGGCAATGGCGGTGGCACATACAGACACCTAAAGGGATGTCCACACATGCCACCCTCCAGGAGCCTGACTCTGCAGGATGTAGAGCATCCCAAAGCCTTAAGATGTTTTGTTCCATCTGTATAGCCCATGCTTTTCTCTCTTGACAGTTTGAATGTAGCTTTCACGCTTTCCCTGCTCGTGAGCATAATAGATCTCTCTCCCCAGGGATAGGTAAGACAGTGGTATCCGATTACACCTGCTATTTACCAAACAGTTATATTGTAGACCCGTTTTGTGTCAACAGACATGTGAGTTAATATACACAGTGCAGCCAGAAAGCACAGAAATCACGCTGCCTGTGCTCAAACCCAGTTCCGATATTACTAGCCTGGTGGGTCTTCTGAAACCCACCTTCTCTGCGTCTCAACTTATTAGACTGCCAAATGGAGGATAATCACATGACCCTCTTCACTGTGCTGCCACAGGATTAAATGATAATGGCTAGAAGGCATAGTCTAAAAGCCCCACATTCGTTATCTGTCGACATCAATGAGTTTCAAGCTAGTTTAAAGCAGTCAACATTGTAAGGAAATAGTCACTTACAGATGAGGCTGGGATGAGGGGCGGGGCTCTCTGATGGTCCTCCATGGCATCTCAGGAAAGTGGATCTCAGGTTTCAGTGTCTCACAACCACCTAGGAAATGGGGGTAAAAATGCAAAGGTCCAGGCCTGACCCAGGTGGATAGCTTGCAGGCTTTCCTAGCGATTCCAGTGGGCCCAGACATTTGCTCACTGAAGCCCTGCAATTCTCTGTACTTTTAGAGCTGTTGATCTACAGCATAATATTTAGTGGCAATGTAGACCTCATGGAATAAATTTGTGCTGAAGTATTTAAGCACTCCACAGTGGTGGTTGTTCAGATGGTTCTCAATCTACACCCCCCACCCCGGTACAATTGCTGCAGTGTGGCTTCCTCTGCGCCGCTCTGCTCTTTAGGCTACGCTACACTATGCGCTACAGATGGTTCGCGGTCAGGCAAGGGGCTGGAGATTGAAACAGACATACACACACACACACACACACACACACACACACACACACACACACACACACAGACACACACACACAGGTCACTCTTGACCAAGAATTCTATGAATGCCTACTTGAATCAAGAATGCCAAGAATGCCAGGTTTAGTGTGTTCCAGGGCAGCTTATATAGTGCCTTCACTGACCAATGGCCACGCCCTAGCTTTCGGGATCCTTCAGCTACAAACCACCAGAAACCACTCCCTTGCTATCAGAAATTCCTGAGGGTCTCGTGCTCAGAGCAGCTGCAAGAACAGGAAAACAAGTTGTTTTGCTCAGAGCAGCTGCAAGCATAAACAAGTTGCTTACTCCGGCAGGAAAAGAGGGTCACAGAAAATTCAGGGTCTGGGAGTCCACAGACCCTAACACTGCAGAGAATCTTCAAGTCTTCTGTTCATGAGTCACTATGTCTCATATTTTTTAGAAGTGAAATTGCTAGGGCCTGAGTATATGCACTTCAAATTATGATAAATATTATCAAATTGCCCTCTGGAAGGTTATATCAATTTACTCTCCTGCCATCTGTGTTGAAGACGGTACCTTTCTCCCTTATTCTGTCATTTTTCTCTTAACTTAGACTTTAACACTCTTTATTTGGGGGCATTGATGAAATAAATCCACACCAATGATGCCTGAATCTGTGAGCACCCGGCAGCCACGTTTCAGAAAACCCTGGATCCTTTAGAAATCATTTTCTTCTCAGCTACCTTTTCCCCTACCTGGCCCTGGCTTCCACTAGTACGGCTGCCTCTTGTTACATGTCTGTCATATGCCGAAATCGAAGACAGTGTCCTGCTTCTCTTGATTCCAGGCTGAAGTTTCCATTTTATGCAGCCAAGTTATTTATAGTCAAGAAATTCTGAAGTCAAAAATACAATTCTTTCATTGTTAGTTCCTAGATGCCTTGCTCTGATCACATCTGCATCTCTGAGTGATGCATTATGGGAGTGAAAGCTCTCTGGTGATTTAGGAGCCTGCCAGACAATTAGGGCTTCACCAGTGTAAGGATGCAGTAGCCTAGTGTGCCGTCAGCGGGCCATGCTCTGTGATGCATTGCTCCAGAGTAGAACAATGGCCCAAAGAAATCGTCATGGATTCTTTGGAATTAAGGGATAAATATGTCCCTGATCACAGGAGAGAGAGAGAGAGAGAGAGAGAGAGAGAGAGAGAGAGAGAGAGAGAGAGAGAGAGAGAACAATGCTAGGTCATTGTCTAATATGAGCTGGAGCTGAGTCTTCAGGCTGGAGGGGCTAGAGGCTTTCTAACTGCAAAATTAGTTAATTGTGCCAAGGGAAGATTGGCTTCCAGAAAGAGAGGGCTTTATGGTGTGATTCCCTGTAAGTCAGGAGGCATTTGTGAGTAGGGGTCCTTTTCATTTGTCCATTTGCTTCTTTTCCATTTCTCTCTTTCCTTTCCTTTCTCCTTCCCCCTTTCATTCTTTCTTCTTCTCTTTTATTCTCCTTCCCTCCCTCTTTCCATCTTTCCCTTCCATTCTCCTTTCCATTGCTTTATTCTTCCTTCCCTCCTTCACATTCTCCTTTCCTTCTCTTTCTCCTTTTTTGAAACCCACAGCCAGTATGTGCCAGGGACTCATACAATAAGTTATATCTCCTGCTTTGCACATTTATTTTTAAAGGGAAATCCTCCTTAATAACGCGGTCCATTACTACAGTGTGTCTTGAACTCTTGACATAGGGACTTTCTTCCCCCAAATCCTAAAGTCCCCTGACAGGGCTATTCCTTTTCACATGGTAGTCTCTGTAGAACAGCAGCATCCTTAAAATGAAACTGTGTTGAGGAGAGTAGCAGGAGGTGCCATAGTAACTCCCTGTCAGCAGCGAGAGTACGGAGGATCAGAGAGAATAAGAGGAGGACACAACCCATCTCGGGTTGCCGCTAAGGACTGGAGGAGTACAGGTTGTGGAATTACTCTGATTTGAATTTGAGTTCTTATGTAGTCCCTTTTGCATCTGGGCAACTTGCCTTAACCTTGGTGGGCTAGTAAGATGGAGGCATGTCCAGTAACTGCCTTAGAGAATCTTCGTAGTGATTAAATGAGTTGATTGCATTGAAAGGGCTCAATATGTCTGATAAGACTGAACATGTAGGGGCTGGAGAGATGGCTCAGTGGTTAAGAGCACTGGCTGCTCTTCCAGAGGTCCTGAGTTTGATTCCCAGCAACCATCTGTAATGAGATCTGGCGCCCTCTTCTGGCGTGCGGGCATACATGGAGGCAGAATGTTGTATACATAATAAATAAATCTTTTGAAAAAAAAAAAAAGACTGAACATGCCAGCAATTGTGGTGGCTGTCATTTTTACATCTCGTTACCCACAGGGGAAGCCACCCTGATGCTGGGCAGCAAGGGGGAAGGGTCAGTGAGTAATCTGGTATTTGTAGGCTCACAGTATTTATTTCCTAGCCTAGATTTTCCCTCTGAATTAAGGTCCCGTAACACCCCCTTTAAAGGACAGACTTCCAGCCAGGCCATCCTAAAAGTTCACGGGTCCTTCTAGAGACCTCTATATTGTGAAACTCAGGACCTGCCAAGGGAGTGTGGAACTAACCATTGGCAGAGCTGAGGTACAACTGAAAAGTGATCACGGCTGTAGGAAGGAATGAAGAGGGGACACTGTCATTACAGTGTGCCATAACTGTGAAGGATGCACGCTGATGCTCAACTCCTAGCTAGTCACCATGGTGTTAATACCCCATCGAGTAGATGAGAAAGACAGTGGAGGGAAGTCAGGCAACTTGCCCCAGGGCATACTATAAGAAATGTATGGGATCAGGACTCTGTTCAGATTGTTTTGATTCCAGAGCCAGAGGTCTTAATTGATATACCCCTCTATACACATGCTGCGCTCCCAGAGACCCCTGGACATTGTGAGGCATATTCACTACGCGCAAGCAGTATGTGAACTCGAGATGAGACAAGTAGAAAACAGACCAGAAAAAGAACCCTAGCCTTTCAGTGGCTAACAGAGCTTCAGAAAGCTCTGGGTTCCCTGAGGCTGGGCAATCAGCACAAACTGAGTTCACTAAATTCGGGGGGGGGGGATCTTGCAGGAGGGGCTCTGGGCTCTGCACTTGACTTCCCCACCCTCCTCAGCCAGCTTCCTTGTGATCAGCCAGTGCAGGGACGGCATGCACTCTGTAGATAAGCAAAGACGCTGCAAAAATCCATCGCCTCTTTCTGCCCCTCCCTCCTTATTTTCCCTTCAAAGCAAACTGCAAGGAACAGTTGTGCTCCAGTCGGGCACTACAATGTCATCACAGCACAGAGCTGTGAGCAACTTAATCCTGCAGCTTGCAGCCCAGGGCTGCATCATCATGGCAGGCTCCGGGTTGTGGGGGAACAATGATCTTCTGCGGCTACCGATACATCTTTTCTCAAAGCACATTCAGTGGAATAAACACATCAATGCCAGAGACAATATTGTCACTTACTCCAGCCAGCCTTTAATTTCAGCTGGTAGATGGAAAGTAAGTTTGTTGAAATGAGTTTTTCCTAGTCTGCAGGAGTCCTGCTCTCTTTGGATTGGCGATGGGAGGCCAAGGAGGCCACGGCTTCCCTTGATTTTTTTTTTCCTTGTTGTTTTGGAGAACAATTTTCTCTGACATGTAGTTGGTTGTTTTATGGCTCTGAGAAATATATTGGTTTATTCATCTGTTGCAACTATAATAATATTGCCATTGGAGTTCCACTCGGTAATAAATCAGACCATTCCTTTCTACTCTACACAAATAATTAAAATAAAAATCGACTCTGCCAGTGAATTTGTCCTACAAGCTGAATAGAAGTGTGTGCTATAAGTCTAGATATTTTGGTTGACACAGGACTGTATATCTTAAAAATAAGAAACCAAAAGGTGGGAAAATAAGACCTTATTTCATTATGTACAATTTATAACATTTATCTTGAAGATAAAGTCGCTGTCATTGGCTACCTATTAACTGGGAACTAGGATTCGAATACCGTGGGGGGTGTTCATGTTTCACAGCTTCCCAGACTCCAACACCATTCTCTCTCTCTCTGTCTATCTCTCTTTCACTGCTCTTGCCCTGGAAATAAGGGATGATTATTACTGTCTTCATATTTGCATGCACATTTTCATCTTTTCCTCTATAAAGAAGTAAGGAAATATGTAAAATAGCACAATTAAAAACAGAGTAAAGAGGAGTGAGTCCGAGAAGCGGATGGGAAGTGGGGAAGAGGTGCAGGAGTGTGAAGTGATGGCGGAAGACAGACACAAAGCTGGTACTCTCTGAGGGAGGAAGGCTGTGCGCTGTGTACTAGGCTCCTCTTGGGTGAGTGTCCTAACTCCTACTGATGGTTGATAAGACACACAGTGAAGACCAAGAAGTTACACTGGGTATTAACATTAGCGAGGGTTTTCCCCTCCAGGCCCTCACTAAGAGGACACTTCCACTCGCTGAAGAGTCTTCAGCGAGATCCTTAAGAAATACAATTAATTAATTGGACTTGCCCTTATACTTGGCACATCAAGTAGCAGGGGTCTTTCTAATAAGGCCAATTGTGAAGCCAAGACAGTGGCTCCTTTTGGCCTTGTGTAAGTCAAGTAGAGAATTAGATACACTAAATAGCCATTCTCAGACTCAGCATGAGTTAGTCACCCATGAAATAAAGGTTGCTAAGTCCCTCCTCCCTTCATATATAAAGGGATGCCAGATGATTCAATGGAAACCAAAATTGCTGTAATCTCAGGGCTGTCCTGAAGCAAAGACTGGCCTGCTTCTGTTACTTAGCTGATGTATATCAGCCTGGCGATGGGGTGGGGCTGGGGGACTATGGTGTCCCTACTCTGTGGCTTCTGTAGTCAGGGATTCAGCTAAGAGTTACTCCATCTCCATGCTTTTGTAATGCTAAGACAGGAGAAACACTCGAGAGAAATGTATATAGGTTCCCAAAGCTTCTAGCTGAATATGTTTGTTAATTTCTCAAGTCTGTTTTATTGGTCAAAGCAAGTCATACCATGTCTCATTGCAAAGTTGGTAAGCAAGGGCAGTTATACCTTGGCTGGAAGTGGAGAATCTGTTTTATATTGGGGCCTCAGGGGCATTCAGTGACAGCCTTTGGACCATATTTTGAGGAACACTAACCCAGAGAAAGACTGGATTGTGTGTCCTCAGGGAGTCTTTCAGACACTTTCCCCTGAGCTGGACTTTAGTTTCATGGTTGATAGGGGTGTTTTTGTCTGGTGAGAGGCCTCTGGTTTCTGCTACACTATCAATGCTGGGCCCTCGCTGGAACTCCTCTTGGAAATCCTGTTGTTGGGCACACACACTTGAACACAGAAACTAAAAGACAAACAAACAAAACATATATATGCGGTTAATTTTTATAACATTTGTATAACCCAGTATATGGAAAGTATCATCATTTCAGAGCATAAAGATTATCATTCTATTCTATATTTTTTGCATTGTTCTTGAAATTCCTGTGTGTGAGACAAGAACATTCTAGTGTTAACTCTCACATGCATGGCATCCCACACAGGTAGGTAGTGGTTATTATAGTGCACAGTAAGACTCAGAGGTGTCTTTTGAGGCATGCAAATATTCAGCTCCTTTATAAGAGCAAGCTGACCTGTTGATTCAGTGTTTCAACACAGTGATAAATTGTACAGTAGTGAGCAGTTGTGATGAACTATGGAAGCTCCTTATGTAGATTAGAGGCCTCAGTGTAGTAAGAGGAGCGGGCCTGCTTTTCATCCCGCCCGCCCAGCTAGCTTACACCCAAAATAATCACACAGAAAGTGTATTAATTAAATTACTGCCTGGCCCATTATATCTAGCCTCTTATTGGCTAACTCTCACATCTTGATTCAACCCATTTCTAATAATCTATATGTCACCACGAGGTTATGGCTTACTGGGAAAGATCCTAACCAGTGTCAGTCTCAGACAGGAGTTTCATGGCATCTGCCACACTGCCCTTCTTCCCAGCATTCCGTTCTGTCTACTCTGCCTACCTGATTTCTGCCCTATCAAAAGGCCAAAGCAGTTTCTTTATTTACCAATGAAAGCAACACAAATACAGAAGAACTCCTATACCATTTCCCCTTTTCTGTTTAAACAAAAAAGAAAGGCTTTTACTTTAACATAGTAAAATTACATATAACAAAACAGTTATCAAGCAAAAACTACAGTTGCCATATTTATATCTACTTTATCTTTTATCATAACTAAGGAAAACTATAATTACAACTACCCATTCTTCAACTCCATCAAAGACTCCAGAAGGATATAATATTACCTAAGTAAATGAGAAGTATGCAACTTCCAAAACTCTAGAAGTGACAGAGACATCTCGCTTCCTGGATAGTCACCCAAAGTTATTTTGTACCATTGGGGCATCCATCTTCAGCCTACAGGCCCATAGTATCCATGAAGCAGGAAATTTCAAAGATAGTTCAGTCACTTTCTTCTGTATCCTGCAGAATGTCTCGCAGACTCTTTCATGAATCAGGAACCCAGAAGGATCATCTCACCTTTAGGCAAGTTCAGCAATCATCTCTCTGCAGGTTCTTTGTGTCTAGTTTATGAAACAGTCCAGGCAAGAGCAGTTTCTTGCCCAAATGGCTAACAAACTCCATAAGGAGTCTCTTCGATGCCCATCTTCCTCTTGAAGTAGATTGGTGCTGCCAGGAGCAGATGTGTCTCATTGTCATGAAAAGCCCTAAGTTATTAAAACATTAACATATTCTGTAGTCTTTGAAATATATGAAGAATGCCTATTTAACTGAACTATATCTCTATATATCTAGAAAATCTAACATGACTATAAGCTTGACTATTATCGATGATTATCCATTAACAACCTATATTTCCTAATTATACAACATTACATTTTTAAATGAACTACACAATCACAATACCTTAATCAAGAGCAGAAATATACATATAACAAGATTGGCCTTAAATTTATATCAATAAAGCAAAATCCATACCAATGCATATTATTTATATCTATAGCATATCCCCTTTAAATGTAAACAAACAGTTATAAAAAATATTTGGGAATATGGATGTAGTTATTTCTCTCCAAACTGCTTTGTGCTGTATGGGGGCACTGTTAATCAGGTCTTTCATGGTGTATCCTGTGTGCTAGGTTCATCTCAGTTGGCAGTTGAGTGAAGTAATTTTCTGAAGGTGTTCACAGCAACCTTTCAGGAGGGCGTGGTCTATTATACCATATTGGTCTATTATACTATATTGGTCTAGAATCCAAGGGTCTCATCCTCTGTGAAAACAAAAGAAGAACCTCTTTTCCAAAGCATCATATCCTTAGACCCAAATTCTGAAGTCAAGATACCTTTAGAACATATATGCTGGATTAGTTTAGCCCATACAATGAAATGTCTCTCTGTACTTAGCTCCTTTACAGTAAAAAAATTCAAAGAAAACACAATACTATATAGAATCCAGATTCTCTGTGAATTTTCCATTTTTACGTGGCTTATTTTTTTTACTTCCTTTAATCTGTGATTATCTGTACTCTGTCTCATTAAAGACTTTACCTTTTTTTTTTTTAAAGCATTAGCTTTATTTCATGACTCTCTATACTCTTTTTCTTTTCTCTCCCAAGCCTATGTACACCCATCCAACACTGTGACCCATTTAGAGGTCTTTTATGTCTGGATCTGTCCTATGGCATTGTCTTTAATTCTCTATTGTCTTGAAGAGCTTTTAAAATGCTAAGCAGCTTGGTGGCAGCTGCTCTGGATGTTGGCTCCACCTCTCTCCAATTTCAAAATGGTGAACATACCATTTCTGCTAGCTCTGGGGCCACCAGGTAGGCCACACTCAGCACTTTAACTCTGAGAATGAGCTTTTTATCTGAGTTACAGCCAAATCTGCCACGCAGAGTACTGTGCAGCCTGGAAACATCTCTGTGTATAGCAGTCAGAATCTGCCATGTTCTCCTGCTTGTGCATGCCTAGTAGACCTGATCCCACCATCTGCCCAGGCAGGGAGCGCTGAGCCATTGGCATGGTCTCAGAGTACTTTCTTCCCGATCCCGAGCAGGCACGCAAACATCCAGTCCCATAAAAGCCATTGAAATGCTTCATAGCTGGAGTTCGCACTGGCAGCACAGCCCAGGAAGCCAAGCCATGTTTTAAAACCATGCAGCTTTTTTTTTTTTTTTTTGTGATACGGCTGCTGAGTCAGGAAAAACTTTCTGTGGCACACCACCAGCAAACAGCAAAATCTCTGTTAAACTCTGTATTCTTTTTGAAGCTCTCTCAGATTTTACGTGGAGTCAGTCAACCACATTGAGGCACCAATTGTTGAAGGAGAGAGGGCCTGCTTTTGGTCCTGGGTAGCTTACACTCGAAATCAGAAGAACCTCCTACACCACCTCAGAGTCTTGGACTTTGCCACAGATAAAATGGGCCCATGCTACGACCTGAATGTGGTTTGGTCCCCATGATGGTTAGTGTCAATTGTCAACTTAACAGGAATTGCAGTCATCTAGGGGTTACCTTCACATTTGCGAGGGATTGCTTAGATTAGGTTAAAGGTGGTGGAAGACCTCACCAAACAGAGGGTCTGTACCATTCCCTGACTTGGTTCCTGAACTGGATATAAAATAGGAAGCTAGCTGAGAGCCGTTACTCATTATCCTCTGCCTCCCCACACAGGGAGATGTGACCAGCGGCTTCAAGCTCCTGTCACCTCCACTCCCCAGCCTTGACAGGCCGAGCCCACCAAACAAATACTTCCTACCTTGTGTTTTTCTTGTTAGGGTATTTTATCATGACCACAGGAAAAGTAACTACTGCAGTCTTCCGGGTCACACAGGAACTTAATCCCCTGAGTCTTATGTTATGATGGTTAGAGCAGAAACTTAATGACTGTTTGGAGGTGGGCTCTTTGAGAGTGGAATAAACTAACTAGATCATGGAGGTAGATTTTCCATGATTCAACGTCAGTGGCTTTACAAAGAGAGGGAGGAAGACAGGACACACGGAGATACATTCATGTTCTCAGCATCACCCGTGATGCAGCCTGGTCATGCTGTTTGGACTCCTGTCTCCAAAACTGTGAGCTAAATACAATTCTTTATAAAGTAGCCTGCCTCAGATACTCAGATATTTCCTTATAGCAACAAAATGTTCACCAGGTACACAAATCTGGCCAAATCTGTTTATTCCCTCCCTTCCTCTCTGCCTCCCTCCCTCTCTCCCTCTTTCTCTGCCTCCCTCCCTCCCTTCTTTCTTTCTTTCTTTTCTTTCTTTCTTTCTTTCTTTCTTTCTTTCTTTCTTTCTTTCTTTCTTTCTTTCTTTCTTTCTCTTTCCTTCTTTCTTCTTTTTTTTAATTCTTTCTTCCCCCCACCCCCTCTCTCTCTTGCAGCTGTTGTTTAATTGAGGCAGTGTCTTGCCAATTCCAGGCTGGCTGAGAACTCACCATGTAGCCTAGGCTGGTTTCATTCTCCTTCTAGCTTAGGATTTATAAACCAACTGTTTCTCTGAGGGGGTCTGATCCAAACTAGTCAGAAAATGTCTTGCAGGAGTCTCGATCCCAGGGAGAACAGTTTGTTAGCTGGGGATTTTGTTATTTCAGCTTCCCATCACCCATTCCCTTCCCTAGTAACAGCACCCAATTTTCTGCAGCAGACTTTGTATCCTCTACCCTCAGCCCTGTGCTTTTGGAAGCATTAAATCTATGTTGAGTTGGAGTGGCTGACACCCATTCACCCTGGCCGCTGAGAGAATTTTGTTCCTTTGGTCACAGTGATTGGGACAAAGATCAGTATGTTTAAACCAAACTAATTGGTTTCACCAGAGACATCTTGGGGGTTTTGTTTGTGTATGTGAGCAGAGGCTGACCTGGTCTTGAACTTAGAAAGCTGTGATACAGAGTGGCTGGGGCTACCATGAAGCCTAAGGCTAAAGTCCACACACGGCACCATGGTGGAGGTGCGGGGCATAGAGACAAGCTGATCCTCCGTCTGTGCCCAAGCTCTGGAATTCATCTGTGCTGGCTTTGGGGATATATTCCTGCAAGAGAAATCTCTTGGTACTACCAGTTTGGGTTCATAAAAAGTTTAAACGGTTGCTTCTTCGATTTTGATGCACTCATTTCCAATGTGGATTCCTTGACTGCTAACCCGTTATGATGCTTCGCGAGAATGTTTCCGTGGGATGATGGGATTGCTTCCCCCTACTTGGGAATTTCAATGTATTTTATTATGTAAAACAGCTTTTAGGGTTTTAGAAAGTTGATTAGTCATATTTTTCTAAGACATACTTGGCTATTGCACCATTTTTTTGGGGGGGACGAGAGGGGTGCTCATGCTTGTCATGGAACATGCTGTGCCAGGTTTGCTCTAGGAGGGAAGGAGCTTGTCTATGTTTTCAGTAATTATATGATTATATAAGACCTTCCTCCAGTCTTGCCCACTTCCCCATGTCCCTCTTATCACCTTGGTGTAATTAAAGTACCTTATCCTTGAGGACTCATGTGTCTAAATAGACATTGTGTATCTGACAAAAAAAAATGTGTTTTAGATTTAGTTTAGATTGCTAGGCAACCAAATTAAGATAGACTAGGTATTTAAATCAGGCAGCTTGGCTTAACTATTTATATATTCACTGGATAGATGGACATTTATTTATCTATCTAGCTATAACTACTTAATTATTATCTATGAGTTCAACAAATGTTTATTGAGCTACTGTTTTGCTTCAGCCCTACACCTCACAGATGCAAGAATTTGGAGATCTTCATCTAGTGAGTCAAATTCTGGTCCTCCCGTGGCTGCTCCTGCAGTGCCCTCCCAGCCCCGGCCACTTATGCTGCTCTGGCTCCATCGACACTAACCTGTAATCTGAGATAGATTTTTGAGTCACCGCATCATGAGAATAGAGAGCATACCCCAGGATCCTACATGGAGAAGCATGTTAAAATTTGACTTGTTCCTATGATAGCATCACGTTTAACACTGCTGACAACTCTAGGAGATAAACAAAGCGTCTGTTACTGCCCTCGGTGTCACTCTGGTTCTAACATTCAGAACTGGGGGAGTTGTTCGGTCTCTTGAAGCGCATTGCCTTACCTGTCAATTAGGGAAGACATCAATATCCACATTATTGAATTTTATGAGGATTCCGTGAGCTAAGGCACACATGGCACACAAACCAATATTAACATCAGGCAACATCTAAATCTCATTATATTGCTAGTAGCAATAACAATAATACTATATATACATATAAAACACAAACAGAATCCTGTGCCTTAGTAAATGATGGCATTTTTTCCCCCTTGCTTAACTTCATGTTTTCTTCATTTGGAGGAATCATCCTTGGCTACAGTTCATTGCACTGAACTACATTAGTCTTGACTGGTTTTGTTCTTCTTGACAGTAATGAATAGAAACTGATATAAACCAGCCATCAGGCCATGGAAGAGCGGTGCAAATGCCCCTTTCCAAGGCAGTGTTTAATTACCCTGTGTGCACAGAATACCATATGCTGCCCCATGTTGCAGCCCCTCTGGCTGCAATCTGCTCTGGGTTACAACGCTGTTTTCCTTCCTTCTTTCCTTCCTTCATCTCTCCCTTCCTTCCTCTCTCCTTCCTTTCCTTCCTGATTTCCTCCCTCCCTGCTTTCTTTCTTTGAGACTGGGTCTCATCTAGCTCAGGCTAACCTCATCTAGCTCAGGCTAACCTCAACCTCTAATTTACTATAGAGCTAAGGATGGCCTTGAACTTCTGTTACTCCCGAGATTACAGGCATGCACCACTACACCCAGTTTATGTGATATTCAGGATTAAACCCAGGCCTTCTTCTTACATGTATGAATGCTAGGTAAGCAAGCACTTTACCAACTGAGAGCCTGCTGTGATCATTTTAAAATTTTATTTCTTTTTATGTGTATGGGTGTTTTTCCTCATGTATGCCTATACACCACACAAGTACAAGACCAACAGAGATCAGAAGAAGGCAGATCCCCTAGAACTGGATTTATGCAAAGTGGGAGCGGCCACATGGGTGCTGAGAAATGAACCCAGTGCCGCTGGAAGAATAGGCAGTGCTTTTAACTGCCGAGCCATCTCTACAGATTATTTTTAAAGCCCATACTTGCTTTTTTCTCTGAATATCTCAGAGAGAGGTTTGACTCAGTTGATATTCCTCATGACTTTATTTTATTTTTTATTTTTAAGCTTTTATATATTATTTTCATGTCTCTGTGTGTGGATGTCCAAAGACAACTTGTGGCAGTCAATTTTTTCCTTCTCCCTGGGAGTTCCACGTTGATAGCAAGAGTCTTTATTCACTGAGGTATTTCACTGTCTCATAATTTAATTACTTTGTTACAAATTTAAAATTGTATTTTTGTGTGTGTGCACATGTATGTTAGCATGTGTATGTGCTTATGTGTGTATGTTAGCATGTGTACGTGCATGTGTGTGCTAGCATGTATATGTGTGCGCACACGCATGTGTATGTGTGCGCACTTTCATGTCATGGTGTGCATGTGGAGGACAGAGGACTACATGTTGGAGTCAGTTCTCTCCTTCCACTCTGTGAATCCTTGTTGTAGAATAATGCTCTTGTACACTGTCATTTATATTGGTTTAATAAAAGGTTGACTGGCCAGTAGCCAGGCAGGAAGTATAGGCGAGTGGACCAGACTAGGAGAATTCTGGGAAGAGGAAAGGCTCAGTCTGCAGTTGCCACCCAGATGCAGAGGAAGCAAGATGAAAATGCTGCACTGAGAAAAGGTACCAAGCCACGTGGTTAAACATAGATAAGAATTATGGGTTAATTTAAGATGTAAGAGCTAGCTAGGAATATGCCTGAGCTAACAGGTCAAACAGTTTATAATTAATATAAGCCTCTGTGTGTTTCTTTGGGACTGAACATTTGCAGGACTGAGCAGGACAGAAACTTCTGTTTACAAGTCCTAGTGATGGAACTTGGGTTGTCAGGTTTGGGGCAAGCACCTTTATCTGCTGAACCATCACATTGGCCCAGTAATTTTGTTTTTTGATCTGGTGACTTCCTCATTCTCTTCTGTCCATTGTCTTTTTGCCTTCTTGTTTAGTGAGCGATACCAGCTGGGCTTCATGGGCTGGTACTAGTTGGTGCTTGATGAACTGAAGACAACAGAACTTCTCACATGGTGGTGAGGTAGATCTACTTGGGCCAATGCAGATAACTGCTTCAAACACATTGTAATTGAGCACCAAATAAAAAAATAATTGTGATTGACCAATTCTAGGAATGTAACTCAGTTTAGAGTGTTTACCAAGAATACATGAACCCCTGGGTTTCATCCCTAGCACCACAAATCAGGGGTGGGAGCACAGACCAGTCATCTTAGCACTTAGCTACATAGTGTGGCTAGCCTGGGCTACATAAAACTCTGTCTCCTCCCGCCCCCACCCAAAAAAAGGTAGGATAAAGTCTGGGAAATGCCTTCATTGGAAAATCAGGTTTGACGCTTCATTGGCCACTCACAACACACTTGGGAGCATGAGTGAAAAAGAAGAAGGGCTCCTGGTTATGAAGGAAACACTGCTTAGCAAGCACAGGATGGCACTTTCCTCCTCACCCCACCCCCCAAGAGACTGATTTGTTCATGAATCTAAAACAAAGGCCGGCAAGCTTTCTGGAAAGAACAGCATGTCTATTTCGAGCTCTTGGGGCAATGGAGCTTCAGACAGTTGATACTCAGATTGGCCCGTGGTATAGAATGATGGTCATAGACAGTGCAGGAAGGAGTAAGCATGGCTATATGGCAGCAATAGTTACAAAATAAGTAGAAGCCCAGAGACGACCCATGGCCTGGGGCTTGCCCAAGAAAGGGATGGAGAAGGCAACCAAAAGAGGTAGTTGTGAGGTAGAAGAAAAAATAAAATGACATCTTGATAGCAGGCAAGACAGGATTGACAGTGAAGCCAGGCAAAGGGCCTTCCACTTCCCAAGGAGTAGAGGGGGACCAGCCCTGGAGCTTCTGAGGGACAGGTGTTAGGATATCAGTTAATGACCTAAACAGATTCCAGACAGTCTGGTCACAAAGGTGGGAAACTGGATGTCTCTGAAAGAGGAAAGGCACACAGGTTGAAATGAAAGCCAAGTTTGATGCTCAAGGTTGTATACGTCAGTTGACTCCAAAACATAGGGAAGTCCCCGTTTTCTGAAATCTTCGGGTTTGGAGCGGCTACTGCGCTTTTGTCTTTCTCTGCTTGAGAAAAGCAACACCAGCTTTCTACATGGATCTTTTGACAGATTCTCATTGTGGCTTTGGAGAACATTCAAAATCTACTTCCACCATCCCCTTTAGAGAAATGTCTTTGAAACGGTAATGTGTCTTTTCCTGCTCTCAATGCATTCTGACTGCACCAAAATCAGCATTCTCCCCAGAAAAGGAGTATCTTGGACCACCCTTGCTAGATGCAGAGGGAAATGGGCTGTTTCCAGGGGCGGGGTAGCTGGGAATCCATCCCCCTGTGGTGGTGGGGCAGTTATGAGCTGATGCTTTGAGAGTTTTTCTGATACTTTCCCCAGGACTTTTTCAGGGAAGAAAACTCTGTGCTTCTTCATCCAGCAGATTCTGGCTGGTTTTCACCTTTGCTGTGCATCATTCTCTATTTATCATTATTGATAAGAAACATCGATAGTGGCTGGGGTTTCTTCTGCTTCCCTCAGAGATATGGTGTATGTTCAAGCTATAAAATATGAATTTGTAAAAGACAGCTGAAAAAGTTTCTTAGGTTAGTTATGAGACCTCTCAGGTTCTGACCACCAGGGATTGCCCATCAGTAAAAGTAATGGTAAAAAACGATTTAAAAAGATATCCTGACTTTGCCCTTTTGCAAAAGTGTTTCATATCTAGAAGTTTACTATAACTTTGCAATAACCTTGTAAGGTATCTTTGAGTAAATTCTCTGGAACCTCTGAATTAGAATCCATAGGTATGAAACCAGTTTTCCTACTCTATTCTACATGAGAGTTAAGTTACAGAAGTTTCTGGAACCATTTCTTTGTCATGTGGAATCTGCATGACATATTTTTCAGAGGAGCTGGGGAATTGCACTAATTGAAATACTACATTGGTATTCTTGGACAAAAATGGGACTGCCAAATGTGGTCATGCAGATTGTGAACTATACAGCTTGAGTCTTCACATCAGCTACAACATAGCAACTTCATCAATGAGCAGCCCTCTGTACAAAGAGGCTAGAATGTTGTTTCTACATGTTACTTTTCTGTGAGAAACCATTCATATGGCAACAACAACCATCCAGATATTTTTATCAACAATTCTGATATATTTAGTATTTGGTCCTGAGTATTGAAATAACCATTACTTAGTAAAAGTACAGGCTAGAATTTTATTTCTCTGAATACTTTATTTTTGTTTGACCCAATTCCAGAGTTGTCAGGATGTCTCTAGCTAGTTCATCCTATGCCCCATATCACATTATTCTAGGAAATTCTTTACATCTATTTGTCCATCCATCCACTCATCCATATACCTATCCATCCACCCACTCATCTGTATATCCACCTACCCATCCATCCATCCATCCACCCACCCATCCATCCATCTAACATGCAACCATCCATTCATCCATCCATCCATCCATCCATCCATCCATCCATCCATCCATCGTGAATCCATCATCCATCCATTCATCCACCATGCAACCATCCATCCATCCACCGACCCACTCATCTATACATCCATCTATCCATCCATACATCTACCATGCAATCATTCATCCATCCATACATCCATCATAAATCCATCATCCATCCCTTCATCCACCATGCAACCATCCATCCATCCACCCACCCACTCATCTATACATTCATCCATCCATCCATCTACCATGCAACCACCCATCCATCCATCCATCCATCCATCCATCCATCCATCCATCCATCCATCATCAAGCCATCCATCCTTCCATCCATGTATTCATACACCCTCCAACCACTCACTTGTCCATTCACTCATTCATCCATCCACTCATTCATCCATCCATCCATCATCTATCCATCCATCCATCCACCCATCCATCATCCATCCATTCACTCATTCATCCATTCACTCATCCACTACCCATCCACTCATCCATCCATCCTCCATCCATCCATCCATCCATCGTCCATCCATTCACTTATTCATCCATTCGCTCATCCACCATCCATCCACTCATCCATCCATCCTCCATCCATCCATCCATCCATCCATCCATCCATCCATCCATCCATCCATCCTCCATCCATCCA